>NLAK01000139.1:0-29276 GCA_002370295.1 Metschnikowia bowlesiae | reverse complement strand
TCCCAATCCTTCCCGGGCATCCCAATCCTTCCCGGGCATCCCAATCCTTCCCGGGCATCCCAATCCTTCCCGGGCATCCCAATCCTTCCTGGGCATGACATGCAAACCTTGTGGGTCACCAAAAGACGCTGACTGCGTAACGACCACCAGCTAGGAAAATATAGCTGCTGATAGGCTGGTTTCCCTAATTGCAACGTTTGGTAAGGCATATATAAGGCACACCGTTCGCCCACCATATAACGGTAATCGATACAAGGGACACCACTAAAGATGGCTCCCAGAACCAGACCTACTACAAATGACACAAGTGTAACAGATTGATGAGAAAGTCCATATTTAACTCTTTGATAACATAAACTTAAATGCACATTCATTTGATACACCACTGCACACATGTCCATGGTTGATTAAAGCTGCTTTACATACACCTAGCTACAATGCAGACACGGAATTGTTCTACAGGTTATGAGCCCGCTTCAGGTTGGTAACTGCTTAGGCATGGTAAGGCTACATTGGTAACTTCAGTGAATTGCACTTGAATAGATCTCAAGTCTTCTCAAACACGTCTAGTGCTTAATCATGACTCTGATGAGTCCCGAAATTGAAGTTCCGGGCTCTGGGGGCACGAAATACTGAAATATCCGACTAAACGTCTTGGGCTACTGAGGCGGCCTGGGTGCCCATAGGTTGTAGGCGCAGTTGAGAGACTCCTCGAAGATAAAGAGTTTCTGTCCTGGTAGGATCTCTGACCATTCTGCTAACAACACAATCGAGATCTGCACCCATGGCAGTGCCCATGGCAGCGCCCCACGATGGTCCTGACAGCAAGTATCTGGATTCCCGGGAAACCTGCAATTCGTGATTCCGTCCCGGTGAATGTATTTGTTCCTAGGGCCAATTCTGATCCCTTGGGCCGCGGCTGACTCGTCCTTCGGGAAGCATGCCTTGGGTCATCGAAACTCAGCTGGAAAAGTGGTGACGGAGGACCTGCCTGAGGCGCCGGCAAACGCCACCATAATGTGAATCCAATGGGAACCGCTGGATTTGGGAACTTGCTCCAAGGCAAGGCCCAGTGCCGTTGGGAAATGACTGCATTCGGCTGATGCTCCATTTCCAGCTTCTACTGCACGAGTAGATTTGCTTTCAAGAATCCACAACTCCACTTAAACCCACATAGCATCTCGAACCACGTCCCAACTGGATGCACTAGACCAAATCAGTAGCAAGCTTCATAAGATTCATGCATCAGAAACTTGGCATCAGAGACTTGGCATCAGAAGCTTGGCATCAGAAACTTGGCAAAAAGCTCAGTTTCTCACTGTCTTCCACAAGTCAAGGCACACCAGCCAAGACTAGACCCTTTCTCATGACCTGTCTGCCGTCTGCTGCGGCTCCGCCCCATCTTCTGTGGTTATGGCTTCCTGGCACTCCACCTGCACTTGCATCTCCTTGTCGGCGTCCACATACGAGTCACACATGCACCAAATGGAGAGAGTGTGGCGGCCGGGCGTGGGGAGCACCACGTCAAGCTTGACTTCCTGCACCTCGTGCATCACCGGCGTTTTCTTGATGGCATACAACTGCCGGGTATCAGCGTCGCCAATCACCACCCACCACGATTCCGTTTTGGGGAACGGATATAGCTGCGACTTCACCTCCAAATCGTCCATCTCCTCGTCCCGCTCCAACACAACCGTCACCACGTGCTGCTCGTCCACCTTCATCACGCCCTCGTCAATGTGGCACCGCACATCCACGTTGGGAAACTTATTGACAAACTCCGCCACCTCCTGAAGCTTGTCATCTTTCAAGCGGAGCACATCGTCGCGCTCATCGTCCTCGAGGGCCATCACGTCATACACCGTCTCCACCTTGTACTTGGCACATCGCTGCATCATCTGGGCATCCATATGAGGGATCTGCCAGAGCGGGCTGTCTCGCGTCCAAATGCCCTGTACTATCATCTGCGAGAGGTCCATGGCCTGCACGGCATTCAAGTATCCTTCGCTGGAGAGCGTGTCCACGATAGCATGCACTAAACTTAGTGCCTTCTTCAACACATTGCGCTGGTCGGCTTTTAACTGCGCAGGAACTGCAATCCGCAGAAAGTGTGCCTGGAGAAGCAAGAACGCCTTGGCGTGCGGAGACTCAAAATCGCTTTCTGGGGCCAACTTCAAAGGCACCTTCTGCGCCAACCGAACAAGGAGCTCCTCTTCGCCGTCGCGGACAATCAAGTTATCGAACTCCGATGCGGATGTGACGCTTTCAATGATGCTCCGAAGCCGGGCCTTTTCGCCCAACCGGCTGAAGTTCTTCATCGACGCAAAGGCAACTGAGTAATGTGCCGCGATCATGGCTCCATTCAACGGTGCTATGGTTTCTTGCACCTCGTCTTCGTCGTCGTGGTCAGCGGGGTTTTCGTGCTCAGCAGGATCTTCGCTGTTCTCCTCAATCTCGATCAAACCCGCCTGCTCCAACTCCTCCAAGGTGCTCTCCACTAGCTCCGATAGATACTCGGAGATTCCGACATGTGAAACATCCTTAACCCCATAGAAACTGGGGTTTTGCATCACCCGTCGGTAGAAAAACGTGTAGGTAAGGTAATCCACGCAGTCCTGCTTCGTGTGGAAGGTCCGGGCAGCGATTTCGTGCATAAAGAGCTCGGCCATGCATGCACTAAGAGTGCTTTCCACGGGCATGGGCAGCTTTAAGAACTCAGAGTAGTAGGCCACCTTGGGACCGTAAATGTATGCCAACACGCTGTGCTCCGCACACCCCACCATTTCCAAGAACTCGCTAAGATAGTAGTCGGTCACAAAGACTCCGTCTTGCACCTGAGACCCATAGATGACCACTATTTCCGCTCTGGGTGCATATCCACATGTCCCCTTCGACGCGAGAATGAGGGGAATGTGCTTTTCGGACGCAAGTCGCTCCACTAGTGCCCGGTCCCGAGGATCCATCATTTCGTCGTAGATCGCCACGCCTTTTTCGAGCAATTTGGCTAGCGCTCTGTCCCGCAATTTGCTCAAGACTGCCTTAACTTCGTTTGGTACTGTCCTGTCGAAGTACCCGGCCTTGCTCTCCAATAGCGTCGGCACCAAGTCAACTGCCGCCCGCTTATCGGCCAAGAACACAATCTGCCGGCCCAGGAAATCATGGTCTCGCGCAAAATCCGACTTTTTGACCGCCATGTCCGTGAGATTTTCATACGGCATGATCTTGATTTCTTGAATCGCCGACGCCCGGCACAAAGGGCTGAAGTTGTACACGTGCTTCTTGGAGATTCCAAGCCAGTCTGAAAGTTCGCGTGCATAAAGCAACGGGTTGGAGAGCACCACAATCCGTATCTCCCTTTCAAGATGCGCCACCATGAAGCGGGCCCTAGTTAGCACGGTTTCGTACACACCATCGAGCATGTGCACATCGTCAGCAATTATAGTGTCAAGCAACTGCACGGGCTTTCTCTGCCTCCAACGACGCGAAATGGCATCAAAGTACTCTGGCGTTGAGAGCACCAAATGGGATTGCGCCAACACCCTTGTATCCTTCACTGGGTCCCCGGAGAGTCTGCCCACGACTTTGGGTGGGTTGGTCAAAGGCCCGAAAATGCTGGCCCATATCTTGAGCTGCCTTTCAATTTTTTGCACATTGGGCGTAAGGTACAAGATCCGCTGCTTGTTCTGGCGCCAGGCGTTTAGAATGGCCAATTCCGCCACCAGCGTCTTGCCCGAGCCCTTGGAAACCCCGAAAAAAACGCTCTCGTTGGTGTTCCAGAGCGAGTCGAAGCCCTGCGAGAGGTACTTGTTGAAATAGGCATACCCGAAAGCCTCCACAAAGCTTTGGTTACCGAGCGCTTTCACGGGTATACTCTGCACGTCTAAAACAGGCGTGACCGAATGGGGGGCCTTGGGCACTTTCACATCGAACATCTTGACGGGCTCCCTCCACTGAGAATGAAGCCATTTCTCGCTCACCACCGTCACGAAAAGTGCTGGAGGAAGCGGCACCGACGTCGGAATGGTAAAGTCAATATGAAGCTCCCGATTGACCATTTTTTTGGTGATCCTCAACTTTTCCTCATATAGAAGAGTTTCTCCGTTGGTATCCTCTGCTAGCAAGAGGAACAGCTCGCTGGCGCCATGCAAATCCCTGTTCCACGTCCAATCGGCAACGAGGTCCACGGACACCCGCATCATTTCGGGCGAAATGGGCTGCGCCACACATGACACGGCGACTTTCGGAAATTGCCGGAGCAAATCGTGGGCCAACTGACTGTTGCCCTTGAAATTGATGGCTTCCGAAAGCTCCGCGGCAGACAAGTGGAAATACGTCGAGAACGGCAAATGCGATGATTCGGTGGCCTTGATGATGGCAGCATTGGCCACGGGGCCGTATTGGCGAAACGGGGAGTTGGTATTCCACATGCGTTGCTCCACGAATTTGCACAAATCAAGCGTGTCAAGCGCCAACTGCGCCCATTTTCGTTTGAGGCAGAGTTGATGAAGGGCTCGAAGAAGCCGGCCGGCAGATTGCCTGATGTAAATCATATCAGCCAATAGCGCAAACCCTTCGAGCCGGTGCCGGGAAATGTAAGCTTGTAAAAGAACATTGACCTTTGTCCGAGCATCGCTTGCACTCTCCTTGATTGGAATGGGACATTTTTCCAGAAGCTTGACGACTTCAATCTTCTCCTCCAGCCGCACCGGGACGTACTTGAACTCGCCCGAGCCGGAGAAAATCCGGAGAATGTCAATCTGGCTCATCCACGGCTTCAAGTTCTGGTCGTAGATAGCCATTGACTCGTGGCCAATGTAGAATTGAGCAGCAATCTTGCCTAAATCAGTGCTGGCAAACCGCCCCGAGACCTCGTCGTACTGCACCAAGCGGTCTCTATTCAAGCCCACCAACGCTGAATGCACCAAGTCCATCCTCTTCATTTGCAAGAGCGAGTCTTCGCTGTATGCAGCACCCACCTGGTACAACCTGGGCGACTTGAGCATGCGCACGTAGAGGTAGGTTTGGCCAAGCCACTCCACAGCTTCGTCGCGGGTCCTGATGCTGCCCAAAACGATTTCGGCATTCAAATTGTCGAGCATCTTGCGCATAAACTGCGACTCGATTGGAAGCTGTTGATTCAAAATCGCCATGTAGTATTGAAGTTCGTCATGGGATGTGATGATCACTCCCTCGCCCGAAACGTCATACCTGGGTCTTCCGGCTCTGCCGAGCATCTGTAAAATGTCTTGCGGGGAAAGCTGCACCCACGCGCCTTTCTCGGGATTGTATGTCTCGGTGCCCTTGATGATCACGGTATGCGCAGGCAAGTTCACACCCCATGCCAATGTAGCCGTGGAGACCAAGACTTGGAGATGGCCCTGCGCAAACAAATCCTCCACCAACGCCCTGTCGGCTTTGTCGAGTCCTGCGTGATGCACTCCGAAGCCCGACGGAAGAATCTCCGCCAAGTTGGCATTTTTGACTTCCCCTGCTTCTTGCTTCAAGATCTCAGCTGTACCTGCAGCATCAACCATGGCAGTTTCGCTGGCTTGCGCTTTTTCCGCTAGCCACTTTGCGGTTTTGACCGTATCCTTTCGAGAATGAACGAATATTATGAGCTGGTGGCCGTTCTTTCGGCATTGCATCATTTTCTCGTGGCATGCGTCGTTCATGGCTGCCACCTTTAAAATTGCCTTCTTTTCCTTGATTCCAATAAATTCTTGTTCCAAAGGACAGGGCCTGTACCGAGCATCGAAATAAAAAAGCCCAGTTTTTAAGTTCACGCCCAAAAACTGCGCCACATCTTCGTAGTTGGGCAAGGTAGCCGACAATCCCACAAGCCTTGTCTCAGAATTACGCTTGGCTCGCACAATGATCAGTTCCAAAACTGGACCTCTATCATCATGCAAAAGGTGGATTTCATCAACAATCAAGAGCCTCACTAGCCTGGTGTATGGGTGAGCGGCTCGCGTGGCCACGTCCCATTTTTCGGGAGTCGTCACTAACACCTGAGTGTCAGCGATTTCTCTTTGGCTCAACGTGGCATCTCCCGTAAACTCATTGACAATCACTCCGAATTGGGTGGTCAAACGGCGCCGAAATTCCCGCATTTGCTCCGACACCAAGGCCTTCAACGGGGCGACGTATACGATTTTGAACAGGTTCATGTCAAACTTGCCGTCCGCGTGTCTATGATTGGCCAAAACACGGAGAGTGGCTAGCATTGCCACATTGGTCTTTCCTGCACCCGTGGGAGCACATAAGAGGAGGTTCTCGTCTGCGTGGAATGCACTGGGGTAGATTTTCGACTGAATGCGGTTCAAGTGCCGGGTTTCACCATCTGGGAATGCGCCTTGGGCCCATGTTGGAAGCTCGGAGATTGGCACCAACTTCTCGTTGCTTTCGTCAAGCCCAGGAGGGGCGCTGGGGGCAGGAATATGGATAGTGTCGTAAAGTTTCTTGTTCTGCTGGTACGAGCCTTTCGGGAGGACCACTTTTGCTGTGGCCATTAGCTGGGGACCTTTTTCAAAAGTGAGCGATTCGAGGTCAACAAGCTGGGGTTGCCGGGGTGGCTTCCGGTCCTCTGAGGCACTGGGCCGCCTTTTCTTGGCCTGACCACCGTCGTCACCACTGTGTTTCCGCTTCCCCATGCCAAGCTCCTGCAAAAGATCAGTAGCGCCTTCTGCTTGCATGAGCTCGATGGCCTTGGCTCGATTGCTCCGGAGCTTGAGCCCATACACTAAGCGTTGCCTGTTCTGAATGCAGTACTTGACGAACTCGAGGTGCTTGAACAGCAATATCTGGACCAATTCCGCTTCAAGGTCCTCGGGATTTTCCACAAGCGCTCGGGAAACCTTTTTGCATTTCTCAATCACATGTTCCCGTTCCGCCTCCGGCTCTAGAGCCTGCATCTTGTTAAATAGGAGGTCTTCTGTAACGTCCTCAAGACGTAGAATTGCCGTGGGCGCGACATCAGGGCGAGAGTCACTGCTGATCACCACGGATCCGTCGGCCATACGCAGGCCGTCGTTGTCCGCCAGAGAGGAACTCTGGCCAGCCCCTTCAAGAAGCTCGTCCAGGTTTTTAGCCATTACAGCTGTTTCCGCCGGCATTTCCGCGGCCGCGTGGCTTTCAGCCCTCAAGTATTCCTGCCTATCTTCTAGCGCATCAGTTTCTTCGTCTTCAAACGCTATGGCCACTTCAACATCTGAGGCTGGTGAGTCCTGGTCTTCATTGTCGTAATCAGTGATTTCACGAGCCAAAGAAGTCATTGTCGTCATGTGACCATCCGAAAGTTTCACGGAAAGAAGCCCCTGCAATGCCTCTCTTTTCTGCGCAATATCCTTCTCGCCGTCTTTCAAGATCTCCAAGACGCCATCTGCCGCCGAGAGGATCACGCTGTGACTTTCGTCTGGAATGTGTTCACGGACTGCAGCAGTTAAGGCATCAAACGAGCGCCTCGTGGCTGCCGATTTGGGTCTGTACGAGATGGACTCGAGGTTGGTGTCAAAAAAATCCGTGGAAGCAGCTGGCGGCTCGGAAAGCGTGGGGGGCGGGGAAGCCTTGCGGCTCCGAGGCACGGGTTTGCCGGCGTCCAGACTCACGCTGGTACCCATGTCCTTGATTGACACGTGGCCGGCCATGGACTGGGCCGCATATTGGGAGTTTTCTTCGTGGACGTGTTTTCTGACGCTCATGGAGTTGCATTGGGGAAGACGCGATGGCTTGGTACCCACGGCGGCGTCACGTGCGTGCAGCGTCACGTGCCGCGGCATCTCCGTTTGTCGGGGCCTACTACTACAGGCGGACTAAACGCGCTTTACTGCTCTATAATTAGTACACGTGGTTCGAGAAATCGTTCTTCTCAAAGTTCCAGGTGTCGTCCGAGATTCTGCCTCTCAATTCCTTGATCTCAGTACCCTTGACGTACACATCTTCGAACAAGATCTCCATCTTGGCCTCAGGAGGAGCATCGGCCTCGGCCTCGGCGGTTTGCTCATCGACGTACTTTCTAGCAGCCTTGTCGTACGACTTGATTTCGTCCTCGGTGGCGATATTCTTCTCCAAGAGCACAGCCTTCAACCCGGCAATAGGATCGTTTCTCGACCTCATGTGCAGCACCTCCTCTCTGGTTCTGTAGGTGGTTCCTGGGTCGGACATGGAGTGTCCTCCGTACCGGTAGGTCTCGTATTCCATGACCAATGGGCCGTTGCCGCTGGCGCACCAGTCCTTGGCGAACTTGGAGGCCTGGTAACAGGCCAAAATATCCATTCCGTTGACCTTCAAGCCAGGAATGTATTGGCCACGCTTGTAGTACTCGGTTAGAGCAGACGATCTGGATGCAGATGTGCCCATTCCGTATCTGTTGTTTTCGCAAGCAAAGATCACGGGCAAATCCCACAATTTGGCCATGTTGTAAGATTCGAAAACCTGGCCCTGGTTGGCTGCTCCATCTCCGTACAAGGCGAAAGTGGCGTTCTTCTCTCCTCTGTACTTGTGGGCGAAAGCCAACCCTGCACCTAAAGGCACCTGAGCACCCACGATACCGTTGCCTCCGTAGAAGCCGGGAGCAAACATATGCATGGAGCCTCCCTTACCGTAGGAGACACCGGATCTCTTGCCCATCAACTCTCCCAAAACACCCTTTACGGAGGCGCCTCTCATGTGCGCAAACCCGTGACATCTGTAAGAAGTGATCACCGTGTCCTTTGGAGTGATGGCATTCTCAATGCCCACAGCAATGGCCTCCTGGCCCACGGAAAGATGACAGAAGCCTCTGATTTTTTTGGCCTTGTACAAAGCATCAGATGCCATCTCCATTCTTCTGATCACAATCATATCTTTGTACATCTGCAACAAGGTTTCCTTATCTGTTTCGAAGCCCAACTCTGGAAGGGTCTCCAAATGGTAGCCCTCGAAAGAAGAGGCAGGCAAATCGATGTTGACCAAATCACTGGCGGTGCTTGCCAAACCTCTGGCAGACTTGGCCACGAGGGGCAATTGGCGGGTGACTCCTTGGCGAAGCATCGTGTTAATTGAGAGGAAGAGTAAGGAGTGGGTAATTTTCGATGGGTGCGCGGAAGAAAGCCTTCCGCCGGCACTTGAAGTCCGGCACCCCGCACCGGTACACTGGTTGAAAAAGCCCGGCGCCCGTACACCAGCGGAACGCGGTGTAAACCGGTGTACGGATCTAGGCACCCAGCTGCAACACCGTTCAGCTGCAACACCGTTCAGCTGCAACACCGGTCAGGTATAGCCAAGGCGACCGCCATGGAGCCTGCAAACTTCAGTGCAGCCAATGAAGTCTTCAGGTTGCTCCCCTAGTCCAAATCCGGCGGAATGTTTCAGCTGCACCTGCTGCGTACTCTTGCAGAAGTGGCAACCAGGCTGTCATTCGGCAAAAACGTTATATATAAACCCACTTCGCGTGAGTATAGCCAAAAAGATTACCCATCCAGCCGGTTCACAAAGGGAACGACCAAAAGCTTTCAATTTTCACTTCTGCTACTTTGCTCAATGGCTTATTGAAATGAGCATTTCCGCCGCCGAGCAACACATTCAAAACTAATATGCTGATCCGAGCAATGGCCACAATTTAAGCCGGCTAAACTGAGACAGCGAAATTTCGTCAATGCTTGGTATTCTCCACTGCAAATGAACATTAGTGACGGACAACCGTTGAACTTCAGGCGCCAGTTTAGGCGGCACTTCAACAGCCTACGCATATGGGACTCGGCCGTGCTGCAAATTTGATCATACGTGGGCCTTACGAATTTGGTATCTCTTGGGCAGGCACAACAGGATATCGATGGGTTTTCTGTTAAATCAAGTATCACTTACATTTTCGTGCTACCCGTTCTGGTGATGGAAACCTTGTCTTTGGCTGAGTTGACCTTGTCTTTTAGTGGCTGCGACTCGCCTGGGACTGCTCGGTGTGGCGACGTAGGATCGCCCGCAAGATGTGGCAGACTGCATAGAGCTCGAGGATTACCCGAAGCTTGACTCGGATCAAGCCCCACACGTGAAAGCGCTTGGCTAGCCATATGCCGCGCCGGATATTGTCCCTATGTTTGAAGAGATAGGCCAAGAGAAGAAAACCCGCGAGTGATGGCGCTAGGGGAGATTTGTGCGCTACATGCAGAATGGTGGCCGGTGCACGGGTCTTTTCTGTATGTACTGATGGCCAGCGATGATGGTGGGGGTGCCTATCTTGGAGCCCGTCTTTGTCTTTTGAAGAGGAACATGAAAATCTATGAAAAAGCCGCCTCCAGCGGCATTTGTTTGGGTTTGCGCCTCTTTTCAGGGAAAACAAGCGATGTTGCGTGCATTGGGCCCGAACATTTATCATTTTCGCCGGACTCTTCGGTTGTGATCCTCCGGCATTGAGGCTGTTTGAATTCTGTACTGAAACGGCAGAATTCTTTCTTCGAGCAAAAAAGGTTTTGTGCCACCACTTCCCCATATCGAAGCCGGATGAGGTCTAGTTTGGAAGTGGGTGCAAAATCGCGGGAGAATGCCCCAGTTCTGCCTCGGTCAGTGAAAGCATGCACGCAAAATAGTGGGGAACTGAAGCATTTGCAGGATATTAGGGGTGCCCGAAAAACAATTCAAGAGAGAACAAACGATTCGGATCAACCCTTAGAATTATTTGAGGGGTTGCAGTTCCGGTACTGTGGAGCAACACTTTAAAGGGTCTGCAAGAACACCTGTCACTTAGCGTGAGGTGAAACTACCAGCAGCGCTGATTGAATTTCCGTGCATTGCCGAATTTGGCAAAGTTTACCACTTTGGTCTAATCATGGTTCTAACGGCGCTTAAGCTTGCATCAACAAAGCCTATTTAAGACTGGCATGAGCTCTTGCGCATGAAAAAGATACTTACTCAAAAGATTCTTGCACAACGGAATGTTGCAGAAGACACCAGAAATTGCAGAGAAGAAAATGGGAGACAAGCATAGTTTCCAATCTTATCACTCTGGCCCTTCTATGCAATGGTTATAGCATCAGGTGTAACCGGGATCGAAAAGCAATAGAGGGGTCCAGATTCGGATCCATTGTCTGTTCCCAGCGGTATCGTCCAATTCCCGCTGCATCTTCCATTCCAAGAATCGGAGGCCAAACGCAGTGCTGCTGAAGAGAGTGCAATCCATCAAGCATATGGCCGGCGCACCCGAGACCCATCAAGCCCTCCCATGCTCATGTCATGAGCGAAATTCCCTAGGGACTCAAGAGGTTATGACTACCCTTTATGTTCTCGTTGGCATTTGGTTCATGGTTGGGTCAGGGGACATTTTGGTTGCAAATTGGATACTTTGCACACCGGAACAACCGGCCCTATTAGGGAAGCTTCCACTTCAGAGCCAGAGCTTCTCAACAGGCGTATTTGAACAGCCTTGAGGCGCCGGTGAAATCATGTGCAGGCAGGTGCATAAATGGAAACGAAACAGGCGGGCCACGAGTTGATTTGCAGCGATTTGGCACCAAGCGAAGACGATAGGAACACGACATCAAAGCATACAACACGAGGAAATTGCATCACCACGAGGAACTGCATCACCACCTCATGAGAAATTTCGTCCCGACATCACGGGAAGTTGCGTCCCGATATCACGACAGGAATGGTGCAGGCGTCACGGGATCACGCCCGCCTCCAGACACCTCTATACCGGCCTACTAGTGCGCGCACCCTCACCACCATCTCTGCAATGCACCCCCAACTCGACAAGAACCGCTTTGCTCCCTGCGAAAAGTTGATGGACGCTCTCGAGGAGTGTCATCGCAGGGACTTCCTCACCAAGGCCTTGGGTATGTGCAACTTTGAAAAAGACGAGTTGTCCAAGTGCCTCCACAGCACGCGAGTGGACGATTCCCGGGAACGCATCCGGATGTCTCGGGAGCGCCTGAAGAAGGATGAGGAGCGCCGGCGCCGGGCGTACGAGGAAACTTATGGGAAGGATGGCTACTTGAAGCAGGTTTTGGAGAAGGAGAAGTAGCTAAGCAGTAGCTACAGATGTCCAGGTGCCATCAAGACGGCCACGTGCCACCAATCAATGGTGCCATCTGGACGTCGATAATGAATTAGGGTACACTCCACTACATCTTTCCGGATTAGATGATGACGAAAAAGGCTTTGACACGGTCTATCCCATAAGTTACTCAAATAGTCCTTCAAAAGGCACTCAAATAGGCACTCAAATAGGCACTCAAATAGGCACTCAAATAGGCACTCAAATAGGCACTCAAATAGTCACTCAAATAGTCACTCAAATAGGCACTCAAATAGGCACTCAAATAGTCACTCAAATAGTCACTCAAATAGGCACTCAAATAGGCACATAAATAGTCACTTGTACAGTCATCCTCCCACACCAAAAACCTCCCCAACTGGGATTACCCATACGCTGAAACGCGCCGGTAAGTGTAAATTTTAGTTCCCAATACAGTGTCGTAATTGTTAAGTGCCTCGAAAATAGCCAACCTCCATATAAGCGCCGAATTCTTTTCTAGGAAGCTGCAGTTTCCAGCCATCAAGACCCAGTGCCAAAAGGTGTAATGAAAGATATCCCAAGAGTTGATTCACTTTTGGCGTGTAGTCATGAATGTACTTCCATTGCGTACACAATGATCCTTTGAATGGGCACACAGTTCCCTTTTGTAATGGCGCACAAGAAGTTCCCCTTAAATTGATACCCACTCTGGGATACTAGCCATTCGATAAGAAACACTGATTTTTGGGCCGACACGTTCGACCACCCACGCCTGTAAATCCAATCACCCTTGTAGGCCGGCATCGAGAACTTCCAGAATCGACAAGAACTAGATGAATAGATTAACATGACCTCTCTAAGTTGAAAGGCGGCGACAGTAAAGGTTCGATCAGCGGCAGGTTGGAATTCTCTTGTCCAGGCTCAAATCAGCCTTGGCCCGGTATCGTGATGGTCCAACAGCGAGGGTGCATCTGCCAGCCACAGAAGTGCCAACATTGATCCCAAGGGAGGGTCTTGTAAAGCATGTGTTGGGAGAGTAACAGTTGGTGAATCTTATTCCACTGTATCGGTAAATAGAGAGTTGCTAAAATCATGCCACTGCATTGGTGAATGGAAAGTTGCTAAACTCATTGCCGTGTCGTTGCTTCCTCCGTCGAATACAATCCATTTTATCTTAGTACTATGAATAAACACTAAAGGGCTTGGACACCCGTTTTTCATGGGGGAAACCCGCCTCTTATATACTTTGGAGGCCTAGGATGCATTGCAGCGCATGCATGAAGTATGTGGCATGTGAATCTGATACAGCTCCTGCTTCACATCGGACGCAACGATTACTGCTGTGCAACGACTGACGCTGCAACGCGGTTTCAGTTTCCCTTGCGGGGAGGTTACGTATAATAAGGCGCCGAGGTCAGTGCTGCAAGACTTGTAGTGTGATGCGTGGCTGAGCAAGGAGCCAAAAACAGCCAAAAAACAGCCAAACGACCAAAAACGACCAAAAAACGACCAAACAGAACCAAACAAACAGCCATATTAGCAGCCATTTTCTAACGGCCAATGCGGCCGACCCGAAACCAAAGACACTTCGTCAATTGTTGCTCGTTGGAATAAAGAGCTCCAATAGTCTAGGTCAGAAGTCCAGTATCTTGCACAGTGGTCTGATGGCGACAATCTGGAAACATGCTGCATTATCAAGCCTTGGCTACCTCTGCGGCCTGCACCAAGAGCACAGTCCCAAGGACCTAATCCTGGCGAGTTCTTAATACCCGCTTGACCACCTTGTCCTTGGTCACCACATACACCACCGCACCCCATCCAGATAACGCATCTCTGTCCACGGCGTTCAACAAGGCCTGGCTGATGGTCTCAAACAAATCGTCGGGCTCCAAGTCCGGCTCGTACAACGACTCACACATTCCGTACAATTGGTCCAGCGCCGTGCCGGAAACAATGAAGTCCTTGGCAAAGTCAATGCAGCCTATCAAGTCGAACCCGCAAATGAACGGCTTGTTGGTTTTGGATTCCAAGCCCGCCACAATGGGGCCGATGAAGTAGGGGCCAAACCGCTTTTCATAAAGTGACGAGCTGACCAAGTTGGCCAACGTCTTGGGCTCGATTTCCCGTTCTTCCCTCAACTTGTAGAGGTTATGCTTCAACCGGAAATCCTCCTTCAAAGTGAGGACATCCGAAGCCAATCCAGTCAACCCCAAGAACGTCTTGTCGCCAAACTGGAAAACCTTGTCGAAATCATTGGCCAACCCTAACGACTGGTTACCCAACCGCAAATCGCTCGCTATTGCTATACATTCTTTTCCCACCATGGCCACGGCGGAGCCCCCTACTAGTTAGTATGGATGTTTGAGGAGATTTGGAGTGAGAACGGGCAGATCGAAAAGAGGGATTGTTTGGATGATAAGATGGGCAACATCGTGACAATGTCCAGCATGTGACGATGTTCTGCATGTGACTCTGAAGCGCCTTAATAGGTCGGTTGAATATGGTGCTTTGGCACCATCCAATAGTGTCTGTTTCGTCTGTTTCCTCTTAACGCTTTCATTGTTGAAGTTGTCTGCCAGTGATTCCGTTCCCCAAATTGCCACGGAGCATAGTCCAGACACCCGCTACTGCACCCGTCCCGTTCAGGCATAGAACATGCTTTCACTCCAGGAAGCCGAGGAGAATGTGGATTCTGTGACAAATCAAGAGTAGGGTTCCTTGTTCAAGACAGCTTTCAACTCAACACGCCAATCATCGTTTTGGAACACGCATGGACTGGAATGACTGACTCTGATTGGACTGACTGGACCGACCGGACTGACTGGACTGACTGGACCGACTGGACTAACTGGACTGACTGGACTGACTGAACTGGCCGGGCACGCCCGTCGGTTCAAATACACATAAATTATGGCTCAGGCCGAATTCACATACCATTGATTGAGCTTGGGTCTGACATGGTTGGAGTGGTGGGAGTGTGCGCTGGTGGCGAGTAGCGAGCCTTGGACCCGGGCTGCCGTCACGTGCGGAATATCACGTGTTCATGGTCACGTGCATATGGCCACGTGCAAGACTCGCCTGCTTTCCAATCCCACCAGTCTGGCCCCAAGTACAAAACATCATCTATATTATTCCTATCTATGCATCGTCCGGCTCTTCTTCCTCGCGAATGGTGTTTGTGCTGAAGCTCATGATCAACTCCTTCTTGGCAAAGTTGATGCTTTGCTCATAGTCACCGCGGCTGTTCTTGGTGTCTGCATTTAGCAATTGATTGATCGGGCTGGTCTCGGCCTCCTTGAAGTTGGACAAACTGAACGTCTTGGGTGACTTGACCAAGAACGCACTGCTAGCGTCCGAGGACTCGGGCACGTGCTCAGCGTCCGGGCCCGCGTCGTCGGGGCTCAAGAGCTCGTTCAACTGCCCCGACGTCTGCACCAACTTGAGGATCTCCTTTTTCACGGCCTTGGTGAGGTCCGACTCCAGCTCGTGCATCTCGGCCCGCCTGCGCTTGATCTCCTCCTCGATGGCCTCCTCGCCCTGTATGCTGCTCAGGTTGGCAATGTCCTCCATCCAGGCTTCCTCCTCGTCGAGCTCCTCGAGGTCAAAGCGCAATTTCAATCCGTAGCCAAGCATCACAATGTAGTTCTTGTACTTGTTCAACTCGGCCTTGTACTCCATGGACCGCGCCTCGAAGTTGTCCATCACGAGCTTATAGTTGGAGCAGCTGGAAAACTTGCGGAAGTGAATCATGAACTCCCGCTTGTCCTTGTTGAACTGGTTGAAGTGGCCCTTCAACGTGTTGTAGTAGCGCAACGTCTGCGAGAACTGCTTCAGCATGCCCTCGTGGCTCAAGGGCTCCTCGTACTCGCCCTCCGAGCTGACATAGTTGCTCAAGTACACACCCTTGGGTAACGACTCCCACTTGGAGATGTTCTTGGACTTTTTGAACCCGTCTTTGTTGGCAATCATCGCATTCAAGTTGTTCCAGCCGTACTCAATCGACGACACGCTCTCCTCCAACGTGGGGACCGCGGTGATCTTGGACGCCCAGAAGTTGCATGTGTGCACGAATTCACTGGCGATTTCCACAGTACCGGCCTCGAACACGAACTTCTTCTGCGGCTTCCAGCTGACCTTGGGGAACTCGAGCGTCCACGTGACCAGCTTGTGGGTGGATGAGCCGGGTGGCTTGACTAGCGACGCTGCCGTGGCGCAGAGGTTGTAGTTCCCGATGTTGGCGGCGTTGTTGAGCCAGTTGCCGTCACCCACGTCTTCGGAGCCCTCGTACTGCTCGAGGCCTTCATGCAAGTGGTGCTTCTTGGCCTTTTTCATTTTCTGTTGGTGCTTCTTGATCACTTTAGGGTCGAACGAGTAGAGCCTTAGTTCGCCCTTGGACACCACCACAAAGTACTCGGTCATTTTGTTGGAGAAAACCGTGGACGTGTTCGTCCCCATCGTGGCGGCGGGCTCTTTGCCACCTACCGACCGGTTGAAGAAGGAAAAAAACCCTGGCTTGGAAATCGTCAGTGTGGTCAGCGCTGCGGACGAGATTGTCAGGTCGCCTCCACTCGAAGAGTCGGCCATGTCGTTGTTGAATATTTTGAGCTTCAACAAACCCTCCTTAAGGTACGGCGAGCCCTGAAGCTCCAACTTAAGGTCGACCTTGTCTTGGAAATCCGTCACGTCGAAATCCTCGATTTCGTATTGAGCCTGCGGTTCTTGGTCGGGAAGTTCGTAGAGCCCCACGTCTTCCACGGACACCATGGACACCACCTCGTCTGAGCCACGCGCAGAGTCCTTTGTGATGATGGACGTCCGGGACGACCGCCGCGTGACCTGGCGCAAGTGGTCCACGGACTTGTGGTTGCGCAAGCTGATTGCGCCGCCCCTTTGGGTGTTAGCATCCGATAGTAACGCCCGCGTGAAGCCGAAACGTGGGTTGGCGGGCGCCCCGTAAGGAGACCCAGCGGCATTAGATGCTCCCGACACGCCAGAGTTTATCCTGGTCATGCCCAACGAGCTTCTGCGGAAGCCGTCATTGTCCACGGACCAATTGGAGGTGTTGGACTTCTGGCGGGTCAAGTCGTGGCCCATTTGGCTTTTGGTTTGCTGCCTTGGAGACGATGGGAGCTCGGGGTCTTGGGTGCCGGACATACTGGAGC
This sequence comes from Metschnikowia bowlesiae, assembly GCA_002370295.1. Classification (NCBI taxonomy): domain Eukaryota; kingdom Fungi; phylum Ascomycota; class Pichiomycetes; order Serinales; family Metschnikowiaceae; genus Metschnikowia; species Metschnikowia bowlesiae. Next base: position 12,128 of record NLAK01000139.1, on the reverse strand, counting down.
GGATGGTCTCGGTGACCGAGTATCGATTAGTATTGGGTTTCCGCTGCGGGCTGGTGGGCTCGCCCTTCTTCAAGTAGAGCTCCGTCTTGGCCAAGTCCTCATAGTAGCTGTTAAGCTCCCTCTCAATACGAATCTTCTGTTTCACCGACAACGAGCGCGCGGCCTTCTTGTTCTGCAGAAGAAAGGTGGTGAACGTGTTCTTGATGTAGTCGGATTGGGATATTTTGGACTTGCGGGAAACCTCCGAGTTGTGGAGCGCTGTGTTCAAGAGAATCAAGCTGTACAACACAATGTAGATTTTTTCGAAATCGCCCGTGCAAAACACGTTGGATGGGTGCTGCTTAAGGTACAGCTTGGTGAAGGCCGAGAGAATGCGGTCAATCTCCTGCAGCTCCCCCTTGAGGTAGAGCTTCAGGCACAACATCCGCGTGGACTTGATGAGACTGACATCCCACTGGAAAATGTCCATGTAGTGTTCGCGGATCAGGGCGCTGTCGGGGTCCTGCGCCGCCAAAAACTGGGTATATTCCTCGGGGACAATCAGAACAAAATCCTCGTTGAAGAGCTTCATTGCAATCTCCTTGAACTCATTATCATTGCCATTTGTCGCGGGCTCCTTACCAACGGATGTATCGTTGAGCGTTTCCTCGTCTTGTTTTTCCGACAGGCCGGTGGATGCAGCTGCAGATTTGGTTTTGAACATTTTGTCCTCGCCATCTAACTTTTGGCTGACCGAGCCTGCCTCGGCCCTATCGGGATTGGATTCCTTGGACATATGCCTGGGGGCGTTCGATTCTTTGACCGCTTTCTTGCTAGCCTTGACCCTGGCTTGGACACCTGGATCTTGGCTACTTTGGTCTGGGATACTTTGGTCTGGGACACTTGGAGCTTGGGCGCTTGGAGCTTGGGCGCTTGGAGCTTGGGCGCTTGGAGCTTGGGCACTGGAATCTTGGACACTGGAATCTTGGACACTTGCATTTTGGACACTTGCGTCTTTAGCAGTAGAAGAGTGGACACTGGAATCTCGCATGTGAGCCTCTCTTCCCTTCACAGTGCCTTCAGTCTGACCTCCGGCCACTGTCCCACCAACATCAGCGGAACGGTCCTGGTGGACATTTTCCTTGCTTCGTGCACGTGGCGCGGCCTCCTTACCAGCGGCTCCCTTCTCGGGATTCGAGCTCTGGCGCAGGTGCACGACGGCAGGCTTCCTTTCCGGCACGACACGGGCGGCCATCTTTTCGTCGTCGTGCAAATGAAGCTCAATCCGCGTGTTCATTTCGATGTGGCTGGGCGCGAGCTCGTACTCGCTGGCAGAGGCGGCAAGCGGCATTTTGGGCGCTTTAGTAGGGGACGACGTGAGCGAGGCGAATAGTCTGTGCATGCGCTTCTAGAGTGGCAATGGTGGGCGGCTAAAAAACCGAGAGTACCACGGATGGGGCTATAGACGGATCCAGGGGGTTTTGGAGGCGTTTCCGAATGGTTATCCAGGAACCTGAAAGAATTCTGAGAGTCCAGAAGGGTCCAGAAGGGTCCAAAAGGGTCCAAAAGGGTCCAGAAGGGGCGAAAAGTTCAGGAAGTTAGGTCTCGAGCGGGCGCTTGAGCCGACGATCCAAAGGGCGGTAAAAAGTGCAGGGGTATTAGGGACCAGGGAATGGCGGCAGCGGAAATGATTAGGGAGGGAATTGCCGACAGCGAGACGGGGGCCGCGGGGAGGGTGCTCGGGCAGTGGAAAACAGGCGTGCTGAGCGAGAGCAGGTGAGAAACGACGGGTGGGAGACAAGCGGGAGTATTTGAAGAGGCAGACGAATAGAGAAGTAAAACACTGGCGCGCGCACGAGCACATGCAGACGGAGAGGGTGTGTGTATTGCAAGTGAGCCCGACAGCGGGAGCTCGTGCATATTGCATGCACCACGGGAGTGAGATAAGCCGGAGGTGAGGGCGAGGCTGCACAGGGCCTCGTATTTACCCGCATACACCCGCTCTTAAAAGCCCGAAACCGGTCTCTGCATAGCTTTACATGCAGCCCATGCAGCCTGATACTGCCGGCACTCTGTCGGAGCCTGCCGGAGCACGCCCGGCCGTGCAGGCCTCTGACTTCTTCCCTTCTCACTTGAGTAATTTATACCTGCTTGGTTAGGCGCCACACCCATTCCCTTTCGGGCTGATATGCTCACACCGTTAGACGGCACTCATGGGGCGGCCCGCAGCGTGTTGGTGCAGAGTTCTTTCTGCATGCATGCACGTGGCCTCCTTTCGCCACGAATAAAGTCTTCTCTACTCACTGATACTGGGTTCTCTGGATGCGGCTGCAGCAGAAGTACGCTAAACAAAACTCCTCGGCGTTAAAGCGAAAGGGGCCATAAGCGGCGGCCGAAATTCTAGGTGGGCCTTTTTCTGGCCCGGCTTTTAAGCACCCCCGCCGCATTGCCAGGTGCCACTTGAAATGTTTTTGTTTAATCCCATTGGTCCTGGAAAAGTCAGCCCTTGCCGAGGGACCGTGCATGCAAAGTAATTTCTTTTCTCGATGTGGAGTTAGCCGGTGCGCCTTGGCGACATGCAAGCCCCGAAAGAATCCATTCTTCTTGCTGCACCCACCAGCCTTCCAGGAAGATCGCTACTAGAGCAATGCGGAGTAACGGCCAGATATGGGCAGCAGGAAACAGTTCATATTCCTGGGCTCTTGCAAAGCCCACTTTTCTTTTCTCACCGGTGCAACGGTCAGGGGTACGCCATGCACCACTCGTCTAATTGTTCTGCACGTGGCCGCACATGTCGGGATTGTCACGGGGTCAAGTGCCCGGGCTCAACGGTATTGGAGACTGAGCACGGGGGAACTTCCAGCCGGGCGGCCTGCCAAGAGACGTGAACCATAGACGGGCTCAAATCTTGGTACATGTGGGCTTTCAAGACAACTAGCGGAGGCCGCCGTATACACCCTGGCACACCCGTGCATAACGGTGGCGTACGCCTTACGTAAGCGTAATTGAGATCGGAAGCAGGTTATGCGCACCACAGTCTATTTCGTTGGTTTGAAACCTGCGCGCAGAAAGTGATAACATGAAATTTAAAGCCATTCACGTTCGAAACAGGCGCGAAACCACACCATAGCGACCTGCCATTTACAGAAGACAAAAAAGAAAAAGCATGCTGCAGCGGCGCGTTTCGTGCTTCCCTTCACACGCTGGCCTATCACACGCTGGCCTATCACACGCTGGCCTATCACACGCTGGCCTATCACACGCTGGCCTATCACACGTTTCATGGCTTGTCATGCTGGCCTATCGTACACCTCATGTCCACTCTACTTTCGCTCTCAAGGTGTGCTGCAGCATTCTTCTAAACGCCGCGAAACGCCCGCATTAATATGCAGCGATATGCGAAAATCAACTCACTTTTTGAAACAATCAACTTATCATCCACTGAAACATAGCTTGCCGCAAGCTGGAACAATGACCATATGCAACACTCAGTGTGAGCAATATGCTTGCAGTGTACTGTGTCTGCACTCATTCATGAGCTTCCAGAAGCTGGGCCCCGGAGATAACAACTCTGCATCTGCAAGGGATTAGTGCTAGCCGCGCGAGACGCAAAACTGAGCTCCCATTCAGGACAGCGAAGAGACTACAACCGCCAAGCATAAGGCCCTGGGTCATGGTGATTGGTTGTGCCCTGGTATGGGAGGGTAGCAATGGCGAACCTCCGGTGTACGGGCGTGCGCTGGGGAGAAAGGTGTACAGATGCGTGGGTATGTATGCGTGTGTACGGATGTTTCGCGGGACCCGTGGTGTACGGAGGTGTGTACGGAGGTTTGCCCCGCGCGTCACTTGGTGCGCGTATTACATCTTATCCTTTAACTAACCCAATCCAATATTGAATTTGCCACCTTCTGTGCCTCCCCAGCTGCCCCCCAATGCTACCAGTCTCTATGGATCCCGAATGCCGAGAGTTCGTGCTGCACCTCCTGGGCCTAGCTGCAGGAACCAGTGCCGCTGACCCCGGCCTAGCCGACTCCTTTTCTCGCGGCCTTCTATACCACCACCCCAGCATCCTTGCCGCCGATGGCGACTCCAGCAATGCCGCCATCAAGAATATCCTCCAGCTCCTTTTCCGCGTGTGTGGCGACGCCCCCCAAGAGTACCTGGATTTGCTCGAGAAAATCTTGCGGCATTTGCCGTTGGGCCAGATCCTCCGCCACGTGTCGGAAGACGTGATCTTCCAAAACATCAACGTCATGTTTTTGGATGTGTTGTTGGCAAAGACCAAGGCCGAGGAGCCCTCGTATGTGCTGGCGTTCGTGGAGGAGAAGAACTTGTGCAGCAGGCTAGTCAAGTTGCTTTTCGAGCCGGCCACAACTGCTCAAATGGCGTACAAAATCACCGATTTCTTGGCGGTGTATTTCCGGCGATGCCAGGCCGCAGATCCGGGGGGCTTCTGGCAAAAATGGGTGCAGTCCCCCGGCTTTTCTGCCCAAGAGTTGGCGTATTCGGGTCCCTCGGCGTTCTTCAGCTACGTGGAGATCCTCAGGGTCATGGACGCGTGCAGAGTGCCGCAGGAATCTATGGAAGCGGCTCTCGACTTTGACGTTGGCCGCGTGTTGGACTCGTCGGACGATGCCCTCTTTGCCATGGAGGTTTTGGTGGACTTCTTGGTGCCGTATCTCAGGAACCACGAGCTCGCGGAAAACTCGCTCCGGGTCGTGCACACGGTGATGGACCACTTGGGGCGCCTCTCGGATGCCGGCTCCATGCTGCTCTTGGTAGCGGGGGCCCACAACCGCTTGCTAAGCGCCATGCTCCAGAGCATCGTGCACCGGCCGCTCGCTGTTGGGTTTCTTGGCCAGCATCCTCCCAAAGTGGACGTCTCCACTACAGAAGGCGCCCGCATGTTCTCTCAGTTGGACTTGGCGGTGTTCGTCAACCCCGCTGACGTTTTCCGGCGCCATTTTGCCGCCAAGCGCATCGAGAGCGTGCCGGAACCGGTCTTCTATGCCATGGTGCATCTTATTTCCGATGATCGCTTCTTCCGGCTCCTAGTGGACTCGGGCAATTTTTCCGGCGCCAACCTCGAGCTTCTACCCCGGAATTTGTGGCTTGAGACCGTGTTGCGCTTGGCCCTGCACCCGCACAGCGTGCTGTACGTGTTTGACGTCCCTGGGCTCTTCTCCAGCTTGGTTGCAGGCGAGAACATGGCCACCGACGAGACCTTGGAGATGAAGCGGGCCATTTTCCGACGCTTGCGGCTGAACTCGGCTTTCCTTGGCTCGTCTGTGCACTCAGACGCCGTGCACCAAATGGCTGTGGAGCTTCAGGTCTGAGACTTTATGAAAAGCTCGCATGTGTTTCCCGTTGGCCAATTTGTGATTACTGATTTCCTTCGCCGACTTGCCCATTAAAGTGCATCAAAAAGAGGGATCATACGCTCTCTTCTACCACACCGGCTTCATGAAACTAATCCATGGACGGAGTGGTCCAAGCGTCAGAGCAGGTGCTCACTGAAGTCGGAAACAGATCCAGCCCATGCCGGCTGACTAGTCATCAGCGAATCCAGAAAATGCGAACTAGCGAGTTGAGTTCCATGAACACCAAAAAGATCGTGTCCATCATCGCCAGCAACTCCCAAAATTCTCGCAGGCGCCCTTTGCCAACGTCTTGGGTGGTATTAGCCCGAAATTCTGATGCGAACTGCTGGCCTGGATCGAGAGTTGTTGAGGGAAGCGCCCATTGTCCAAAGACTTTGGTTTCAAAGTGAGGCGTCGATGGTGAGGGTCTGGCCCATGTGAGAGTGCAATCCATTACTAAAATAAGCGATAACACGCGCCACCCCATTCTCGCCCATTGCCGCCCGTTCTCGCCCATTGCCGCCCGTTCTCGCCCGTTCACATTTTTAAACCAGAGGTTTTATGGTGCTGACCAGCGAGGAGATGACCGAAAGTCTCAGCAGAATCACCCGGAATCATGAGGTCCCATCCTAATCGGCTCTTCCATCGGCTCTTTCGCCCGGCGTCTTATAATTTTGGCTCATGACCATCGAATGACATCGCCTGCCAGGTCGAAATCTGCACTCTGAGGGTAGTCTTAGTGCTCTGTGCTTAGACAGTTCACGAAATACCCTATCTTCAAAGCCACGAATGAACCAAATATCTGTCTAAGCTGCAAGATCGCTTGCTCGGCCTACTTGAAGGAAATGATCCAGTAAAGTCTGGCCAGGGCGCAGGAAGTGACATGATCGATTACCAGAGGTCTAAAAACATATGCCCATCAATTGCGCCGCTGGTGGAGCAGTAAAGTTTTGACTTTCATAATCTTGACTTTCATTTTGGGAACACAAGATCACAGCAAGCCCTGCGTTACGCCTGATCGAACTCTTCGGCCATTGCAAGCCGCATGTGGCCGGACCAATCCGATCCCATCTTTCGGTCGCTTGTCGCTCTGGTCTCAGCCCTAGGATGCCGATGAGTTCTCTAAGGATCATATCAAACATAAGGCGACACTGATTGCGAAAGGCTACCCAATGGAAGAGCTCCGGGCATGATGATGACTGCCTTCAACCAAGACATGACATGAAAAGCTGCATTCATTGTGAACAGTTATACATTGAAGCGTTGGTGTGGAAATTGCATCCAAAAGCAGCAACAGTTTCAATAGTGGGTCAATTCCCATATTACATCTGGACAAGTCCTGAGAAATGTCCATGGGCCTACTCAAAGCCGCTCCAAGTTGGCATATAGGTCTTCATAGCACTGCTGGTAAAGTGCATCTTCCAACTTTACGAAGAGATGTGCCGGGCCTTAACCAGAAAAAACGACTGCGATTTCCAACCTTGATCCAATGATAGGCTGCTCGCAAGAACTGGAAGTAAGACGGAGTTGTCGAAGAGAAAGGCCTGATGATATTGAAGCACAAAAGACTGGCAACTGGCTGACCTTCCAGCTCCTATGTCAGTATGAGACGAGTTTGCTTTCTGGCGATTTCTTTCACTCTGGCGATTGGATGCAATTTGAGTCCACGCTTGGGCTCGAATAAATCAAGAACGGCACGGAAACAATGCATGAAATCACATTCCCATGAATTTTGTTCTGATACATCATATCCACGTCAAGAGTCCAGGAAGTCCTCAACTTTTGCCTGACATGAGACACCAGTGCCCATCGAGCCTCACGATTTGGGCCTCTAGCGTGTCGGATATCCATGGTAAAGAGAAGTGCTCAATGGCGGGTTCAACGGAGACGTCTATGTTGGAGTTGTGGCAGAGCCGAGACTCCCATGAATCAGGCCAGCTGGTCGAGTTCTCTCCTTCATGGGCGGCCAAGTCAGCGCACTGGAAAATACCTTTATTCTTGTGTCACTGTCGTGATATTATGTGACCAGCGTGTGACTGCAACGTGTCATTGGTCCGCTTTCCAAATGTCAGCTGCGAGACTTGAGTCTTGAAGTGGCATCACGTGGGACAGTCCATCGGTGCGCCCACTTCCAGCAGACCCTATTACCCGGACCGTAATTTTAACGGGACAGTTGAATCGGGGATTTCTTCTAGTCTGCTGGAAATCGGATTCGAGACTGAATGAGGGTTCTTGAAATGTGGACGTCATGGAACCGGGGGCTGCGGGGCAAATCCCTTCAAAGGCTCTAGAGTGCATCGATTACACTAAAACCCAAGGAGCTTATGAGCCGACATTTCAATGTCCTCAGAGACGTGGTGATGAATGCCAACAGAGAAGCTGGTCAAGAACTGTTCAAGATTCTAAACGTGGTCGTGTCCTCAGTGCCCTTGCAGATGAGGGGCCCAGCGTTTGCAAGATAAAGCCAGGTCTCTGGGCAGAGAACAACGAGCAAGTGCTTTAGATCGGGGACTCCGGGAGAGATCCCTTGGTATAGACAACTGTGCGGTAAAGTACCATGATCTAAGGATAAATCGTCGACCAGGAAACACCAGATACCAGTATGGCAGTTCCAGGGTATAACAGTTGCAGGGTAGATCAGATCCACGGTATAGCAGATCTAGGGTAGATCAGCGGCTATATTTGAGATAGCTCGGTGGCCCTCAAGTGAGCCTCGTTAGAGTACTGAACCACCTGATCAGCACATGCTCGAAGGGTTGCATGGACTTGGTTGTGACCTGCTTAGACTAAGCTGCCTCATTGGTTGAATCTCGTGAATACGAGTTGATCCCGTCCACTCCAATGTTTTCGTTCCCGTGTCGTCTTCATGGCCTCTTCTGGCCTCTGGCCTCTTCATTCCCTTGGCTCCAAAGCACAACTTTCACCTCAGTTGTCCGACCCATCTCGGTGGTTGCGCTACCCATGGGCACGTTGGTGGGACATGGCAGAGGAGGCCTCGCTTCGCCTAGCTCCTCCCCACCTTGATGCCGAGATGCATGTTTCTCGGCGGCCTCGAACTCAATCCGGAAGCTGTCTCGGACTCCCTGTGATAGGTTTGCACTTTATCTCGCCGTGGGGTATCCAAACCCGGCAAAATCTCCCCAATGTTTCTGCATAAGCTCTGATTGTTTTCAACGGATCACCTTCTCCAAGCACTAGACAGTGCTAAAGAATCAACACCCCGGGCCATTCAAGAAGCTTCGATACCAGAGCAGCCTCTTGTGCTTGTAGAAGAGGGTTTCGTTGAAGATTTCCAAAAGAGGTGAACTAGGGATCATGATGGTTCCTCGTGCGTACTGTGGTTCCTCGATTGCTAGCTCGGGAGGGTTCTCACTAGCACCTTCATGAGCATGGTGGCCTGTACAAACACCCAGGTTTCAGACCCCACGCAGCGATTCCTTGGAGAAACCGACCTCTTGAGTCGTCACGTGCAGACCTTCAGCGCCACATAGCCAGTAAGGTGCTAATATGGTCATGTAAGGTAGTCACGTCACAGCATTGTCCTTTGCCATAGTGTGTGCTCATCACATCGACATGGGTAACAAGAAACCATGTCTTCCGCAACCCACTACGAGCCCGCTTTACTTCTCCCTTTTCCTTGCACCAATTGTGCCACATCGAATGTATATCCGCACGGAACCTAAGATACAACACAACTGGGACTGATGGTGCATTGGGAGTCATGAACCGCTCAGTCTGCTGAGTCTGGTCAAGATCTACTGGCAGCAAAATATGACTGAGGAGTTACCATGGGAACAAAATCCACGCGCCTGTCAAAAAGGAATAGAATGTCACTAAAATTTCAGTTCTAGCGTTTCCTTGGAGAAATCTTGGGAGTGGATGTTGAACAAGCCATCGGATATGGTAGGGGCACTCGATCTCCAATGTTGTGCCGTCGTTCATGAAGGACCCAATGGACACAGCCTCGGCAAAGCCTTCACACGTCGAGGCGTGTGACGGGTCATGGTCCAGGTAGCAAGAGTGCAAGTGGATTTCAGTGGACAGTAGTCACCAGACGTGGCAAGTGGAAAGCAAGCGGTACAGGTAGGAATTGGAACTCTCGTGGCCAGCTCTCAACAGAAACCTCTGATGGCGGGTCCATCAACCTCCCCAGTCTTGAATCTCGTCAACACAATTGCAAATATGCATGTACCCCTTAGGATACATCTTGGAATAAACATCTGTTGCGAGGGTCTGAGGCAGACCATCGGCCCATTTCACGACTGGTGGCTTAGTCAAGGACTGAGTTAGAGGCGCCTCAACGAACATAGCCTGGACACGTTATCAACATTGGAGAGACGTGTCTGGACTGTAGGAGTGCATGATCCAAGTAATGGACGTAGGCGTCCAACTACTCACCGAACCGGACCATGTCGTTGCTCGGGCTCACCATGCATCAAAACGTCCAACCCAAACTACGGGGACCTTGTGTCGCCTCGACCATTTCCTAATGGCAAGCTTCAACCGAACAATTCAGGCAGGGCCACACGGGCCAGTAGCAGACAAGGGCCGCATTCGGTAGCATGAACCACTGCCTCGTGGCTTCGGATTGGAATAGTATTAGTCAGAGGCAGTGTAGTCAGAGGCAGTGTAGTCAGCTTTAGCAGCACGATATCACTCAGTTGTAGTTTCAGATGTGTTTTGTTGTAGTAGTTGTCTTTCAGTCAGCCTCGCAGTGTCTGATGAATACCACCCAATATTCAGTCTAGGTGTGCAGCCATGAGAAGTTGATTATAAAATAGTCGAAACAAAGGTCAGATTTAATGTTCCAGCAAGCCCTAAGCTACCCTTTCGAATAATCTTCCTATTCGTTCCAATTAGTCAAAGGCTTGTTGGGTCTCCAGGGCGCCACAGCCAGACCCCAACACCCCACTTCTGCCAAGTATGGTGCCATCGTGCCCCCACGCCGGCTGAAGTGGCGTCTGACGCCTCATGCGGCCCGGCCAGTTTTTATCTATATAAGCTTGGATGATCTCCCTTGTTTTAGGGATCATCAACGAATAAACCTTCTCTTAGTGGTTGACGATAAACAACTACGAAAGAACATAACACGTAATATGAAAATATTATAAAATGTTTATACAAGTTTATCAAATTGATGAGACTAAAACATTAAAGATTAAACTTAAAAAAAATGAATTTAATAAGTGGATTATCCAGTTTATTAGCTAGGGTTTCGGAATCCACAATGAGTCCAATTAATCCGGAAAAGAATCCGAGTAATGAGGGATATACACAAGATGAAGGAATAATGAAACCTTTGCTCCTGTCATCTTATTTGAAGAGTATTATTAGCCTTGCCACACATCACAAAATGATAATACATCAAATGGATGTAAAGACAGCTTTTCTAAATGGAAAAGTACTGAGAATATTTAAATGGAACAAATACCAGGATATCCCTTGAAGAAGAGCACTCCAAAGAAAGATATGTCTTGAAACTCAACAAATCCTTATATGGCAAGCTACACTCGTCTGGAACCAAGTGATAAATGAAACCATCAAGAAAATGAAGCTTCAACGGCTTATCAATGAGAGTTGCATCTATTGCAAGAAAAGTGGATCTTTAACAACTGATAGCACTTTATGTGGGTGATCCACTAGTGATGAATAGTGTTGTGTCTAGAGCCAAGGAAATGTTGAGCCGGACCTTCGAAATGAAGGATTTGGAAGAAGCCAAGAAGTTCTCGGAATTGACATTAAAGTGGGATGGTTATACAAAACACTTGAACGATTACATTGAAAAGCTCTTGCTAAACTACAAGTTGATTCCGAGGAAGTACTGTGCCTGCTGACCCAAAAGGCTTTGGCAAGTTTGCAATAGAGGAAGATGAAGGCCTATGCGACAAAACAGAGTACATGTCCATCATTGGGCGTTGTCTGAGTAGTCCAGCATGTTCAGATTATTCTTAGCAGATTCCGATTGAGGATTAATGACGCCATCAATGCCCCCGAAAACTGTCTTTCTTGAAATTGTGGAACATTGTATGATTTATTCTTGTTTTTACCCGCCGCAATGTTTAGCGACAGGTATTTGTTAGCATGACCATGCTTTGTTTCATCGATACGTAACTGTGTATGAAAGTCGAAATCTGCGGGTAGTTCATCGAGTCCAACCGTCAAGTTCACAATGGAGTTCATCTTTGATTCTTGGAGCAAGTACTTGGGGGTGATTGGCACCACTGCACTATCATTCGTTGAGTGTTTCTCTGGCTTATAAAGAACGCTTAGGGTCAAGAACTTGTCAAGTTGTCTTTTCGTTAAGGGCAAATTTCAAGTTGTCACCCCCGGCTTCGCCGGGGGGGTTATATATCGGGACCCTTATTTTCATCAAGTTTTATCTTNGGGGGGGTTATATATCGAGACCCTTATTTTCATCAAGTTTTATCTTGATCATATATCTTTTTAATTTAATTAAATAATAAAATGCCACAATTAGTTCCTTTTTATTTTTTACATTTATATTTTTAGTATTAGTTAATATTATAGATATATGAACGTTCAACGACTAGTAATTGAGTAAACTAACAATAAAATTACCACGAGAGCCCAACACTTAAATATGGGCCCCCTACATAGTAAATAAACAATAGGCCCGCCGAAGGCGGGCCCATATATACAAAATATAAATGGGGATATATTCTTTTAAATTTTAATGTATATAAATAAAATTTTATTTAATTTTTAAGGTAAAATTTAAAATATAATATAAAAAGATATTATAAGATAAAAACCATAATAAATAAAAAG
>NLAK01000022.1:4339-178786 GCA_002370295.1 Metschnikowia bowlesiae | reverse complement strand
AGTTGGTCTGGCTAGTTGGTCTGGCTAGTTGGTCTGGCTAGTTGGTCTGGCTAGTTGGTCTGGCTAGTTGGTCTGGCTAGTTGGTCTGGTCCAGTTGGTCTGGTCCAGTTGGTCCAATTGGTCCACTCAAACAAACTATTCTGACTGGCTCTACTCCTGCTTTTAGTGCCCACTCATGGTGCCTAGCTTCTGTTCCCGGGTCTGCATGGTGTGCTTTCCCGAATCAAAACGCCAGCATCTGACTCTCCAATTCTTCTCATCCATCAACAATGATTCATTCAATGACCATGATGAAGTTACCACAGTCCGAGCCTATATACATTTATAAATCATTGACAAATCTGCAGCTGTAGTCGACCAACTTCTCGAAGCTGCTGCGCCCAAGTCCGCCCGAGAGGTCTCCCAAGAACCGCACCTCCACCCTTCTTCCTCCCAACAGCCCGCCATCAACAATACTGAGCTGGGCGGTTTTGTTGTCTTCAATCTCCACAAGAAGCTCGCGCCGGTAGTTCATACTCACAAACGAGTATTCGATGGCTTTCCCCTCGAACTCCACCGTCATCGCCGACGCCACGCTCGTAGGCTTTCTCCCGCTGAAATCAAGCTTCAGCTCCTGGAGAAACTGCCGGATCCCGGCCTGGTCCCGAAGCCGCGGGTACTTGTCGGCCGGAGAAGAGAGAATGCCGTGAATGCTCGAGTGTTGGGCATGTTCCTGGCCCGCGGCCGTCTCCTCGTCTTGCCCGGATAAGGCATCTCGGGGCAATACATGCCCGGTCAATTGGCACGTGATCTTCATGTCGCTGGAGTGCTTGGGCAAGCACACGAAGGCGTTGTTTTCCCCTTCCACCGTAACCACCTGCATGGATTCAATGTCCGGCGTGGAGTTGTCGCTGACCTGCATCCACACCTCGATAGGCGGGTACTTGATGTGCTCGTCCAAGTCTGCATTGGTGCGCACGTACGGCGAGGGGACGAACTTGAATTGGAGGCTGTAGATGTGCGGGTCCACTTCCAAGTTCGTGGGCTCCTGGCCTGCGAGTGCCTTGGAGAGCGTGCGGTCGTGTACCAACGGCACGTTTGTGTGGAATGTGTGGTGTTGAGTCATGTCCTTCGTAACGGGCGCCAGCACATGGGCCAAAGCCTGTTTCTCTTCCTGCTCGAAGAGCACGTGCCCGAGCGTTACCGTGAACATTGGGCTATCAAGCTTGGTGTCTTGTAAGCCAGCGAGCGATTGTCTGTAGCCGAAATCCGTCAACTCCTGGTAGATCTTGTCTCTAGTTTGTGCAGAAATCATTGAGGCTGAGGGGCTGGACGGTGAAGCCTCCGAATCCAGCTCCAGCTTGGCGTCGGGCTTGAACTCAGGCCCAGGATCCAGCTCCAGCTTAGAGTCAGGCTGGAACTCAGGCCCAGACTCCAGCTCTAGCTCAGACTCAGACTTGAATTCAGGCCCAGACTCCAGCTCTGGCCCAGACTCAGACTTGGACCCATCAGACCCGTTTTCAGCCTCCGAATCAAGGTCTTCCTTCAGAAGACCCAACGAGTCCAAAAGATCATACGTCTCTTTGGCAAGCTCTGCGGGAATAGACTGCGAGAAGCGATCGTCGGCAGAGTCCAAGTACTGCTTCTCCAACCGATCTTGCGATAAAGCGTCCAACTCACGGGTCAAGGATCGCGATGCTGGGACGGCGTGGTCCTGCTGCGAGATGCGGTAAAGCGCCCTGTATCTGTTTTTCCATGCCATGCCGTAGATATCATTATATGGCACCAAGAACAGGTCCGCGAGGTTGTTGGGCAAGTGCACGAAGTCACGGGAGTGGAGATTGAAGTCCAAGTACCACACCAAGAGCCTCTTGATGCGCTTGACCTGGCTGGCGTTGAAGGCACAGAGCTCGTACTTATTGCCCTCGAGATGCGAGAAGTACACCTCCACTAGCTTGCCGATATCCTTGAAGGTGAAGGCACCGTACTTTCTCTTGTAGAGGGCCTGGATGGTGGTGAAGTCAAACTCCTCGGCGTGCGTGTGGTCGAACTTATACTGGAGGTTGACGGTAGCGTTCTGGAGCTGGTAGTCGGTGCCCACGAGAACCAACTCCTTCTTGGCCATGTCGAAGTCCAACTTGGCCACAGTGGACCGCAAGAGCCTCAACAACAGGCCCTTCTGCAGAAGCAAGAGGAACATGTCTTTTGGGGTCAAGCGAATCCGCTTGGTGCCGAACACGAGATCGGTGGGAGTGGGCGACTCGTTCCAAATGTGCGTGACAATGTACTCACTGAGCTTGGCCTTGTTCGCCTTCAGCTTGCTGGGGACCTTTCCGTAGCCATGTACATAATCAAGCAACTGGTTCTTGGTGAAGGACTTTTGCAAGGTGAGGATGGTCAGGTTGATGTCGGACGAGATGGAGCCCTTGGAGCGGGCGGTTTTGAAGTTTTCCATGGTTTCGGTGATATTGGACGGAGAAGCCGCGGGATCGAGGTCAAGCCCGTTGATTTGCAGTACCTTCTGGCGAAGCCGCTGGGCAGGAAAGCCGTTCTTGTTGCGTTGCACAAACTTGGACAAGGTTTTGTCCTTTGTCTCCTCGGGGCTTAGGATCAAGATTTTTTTCTTGCTGTCTTTGTAGGGGCTGGCCTCATGTAGAATATCGAGCACTGACGGCGAGACCTGAAGCAAGCGGGAGCACAGCGAGAGATGCCGATACGCCTGGCGGCGGTGCAGTCTCCCGATCAACATGAGGAGTAGTAGGAGGTGAAGAGGAGACGGGGTGCACGTGATGCCCATGAGTGCGCGATGCCCCGACGTGAGCGTTAATGTGAGAATGTACCGGACGGCAGGGAAGGCTGGGGCGGCGTGGAAATGCCTTAGTAGGCACGATGGAGAGTATTATGTGGCACGGGGGGTCAGAGGATGGTCAGGGGATGTTGAGGATAGACTGAGGACAGACGGAGGACAGACGGAGGACAGACGGAGGACAGACGGAGGACAGACGGAGGACAGACGGAGGACAGACGGAGGACAGACGGAGGACAGACGGAGGACGGCCCAGAGAATCCCGTTAGCCAAGTACTTATAGCGTTAGGGAGGGGAAACACCCTCTTGCTTGTCCATGTCGTGGCATAGCGCAGAATGGACTCAGTCTAAGCGATGGTGACGCCGAAAATTCAACAAGAACAAAGATGGCTGGTCCCGATTTGGCGATGGTTCCATCCGAAAACAGGCATTTCCAGGGACCCATTCATGGCGCTAGAGGTGAAGTGAGTGGTTGAAAGAGCACGCTGCTTACGTCTAGGGAACCCGCTGGAAGCGTAGGCGCACTGGGCCCTTTCGGCAATGCATGAGAAAGCACGGCCAAGACCGATTCAACTGCCAGTGCGCCCGAGACTAGTGTGGAGGGCCGAAACTAACGCTATTATTAGTTGTGAGATGTGGCCTGTGACCTGTGACCTGTGACCTGTGGCCTGTGACCTGTGACCTGTGACCTGTGGCCTGTGACCTGTGACCTGTGACCTGTGACCTGTGCGAGTACAACCCCTTCCAGTAATCTATACAATGGCCTTGTTATTACCGACTGCGATTATGAACAAGCGCTTCTGGTACAGAACCGCTTTGACGCCTGTGCAAAGGCGCTATGTCCCGTGCAAACGCTCCTGGCTACTGCAATAACAAATAAGAAAATGAGGCCGGCTAGTAGGTAGGGATCACCGTAGAAAGACGGGCCACATTTTTGGGGAGAGAATATTCTGATCCAAGGCTTGGTACTAGTAAAAGTGTTAACCAGGCACGAGGGTTTTCGGGCAAGTGCTTAAGACAAGGAGTTGTACCGAGCACCTCTTATGATTGGCATGTCCAAATGGATGCCACAACAGTCATTCTAAATGGGAAGTCACGGATTTTTTCCCTCAAGTCTGGCAGTACGGCAACATGGGAAACTAGCAACTGGCAGAGGGTTGGTTTGTGCGGGGTTGGCGTATTAGGCTGAGTCAGGTGCGCCAGGCATCATGGTAGTCGTAGAAGCACGTTTCGGGAACCCGAAAAGCCAAAAGGCGTGTCCAGCCGGCCAATGGTCTCAACCAAGGCAAGGGCCTTGTGTTCAACGACCCACTCAGATGTAGCCTTGGGGATAAATTGGGCAGCGTTGTCCGAGAAAAGACGCCTGCCATACGGAGAAATAAGGGAGTAGACCAACGAAGTAACGGCGCGGTGATTGCCGCCCTGGGTAAGAAATGATAAGAACAATACATAGATATCATTGACGTTCAATTCCTGACTTTGCACACTGTCCTTTTTCCCCGTGTTTGTGTTATTGATATTACTGGTTGCCATGCCTTTTGAGGTATTGTCTTTTCAATGAAGGTGTCTTCATTTGAGACCTCGGGGAGTAACTGGAGGCGACGGAGAAACTATAGCGGCTCACAAACATGCTAGCACATGAGTGGAAAATTTGTACACACGATTAACCCAAGCAGCCGGGTCGATTTCGCAGCCGTAGTAGTTGCTTTAGCAGCTTCAGAATCCCCATGACGTCTTGAGTAAACAGCATGGGGAAATTTGGCGGCGTTGGAGGAGAATGGTGCTGAAAAGACATCATTGAAGGTAGTATTATCTTTAACTTTGCAAAGGCTTTTCAGGGCCAGACGATATGCTCTTATCAATGAGAAGATAGAAATGACCGCAGAATCAAGGCGGCTAAAGGCTTGCTTGAGACCAAGACGCCACCCCGGAAAGAGTGAGGCATCAATCAGCTTAGGAGGAGTCAACGAAGGCTCCGTCTCGAGAAGGCGTCACCGTTGATTTTTTCTAGACCAAACTGAAAGGGTCCGAATGTAGGCCCGGAGAATTTCTTTGATGCTGGCTCAAACCGAGCGGACCCCTTGCTTTATATATGGTAAACCCTCGGTGCGAAAGGCCGCCATTGTCAGGGCTAGTGTGAGACCCTCACCTCGTGCCACATGGTCTGCAGGTCTTTGGACTGCCCAAGGAGCGCCTGACGGTCACTGATATATCCTTAGGACAGGGAATGGCGGGTGCGCATGTTGTTGCACATGGCGGATTTTGCACCCATGGGTAGCGCGCTACAGTGTTACTAAGCTAACTGTTACACTCCACTACAACAAGGCCCAAGAGTTTCAAGAGTAGCGGGCTTGAAGACCAACACGCATTACAGCCCCTTCCTCCCATGGGAGGAACTTCGGAGCTGAGGCGGCGGGCACAGTCACGTGACTTGCCGTGTCTGACTCGTGCCCCGAATCAGAGCAATTATCGAAAAGGTATTAAAGCAGTATCAAGACTCGAGAATATCAAAGCATCAGTAAGTCTCAAAGCATCAGTAAGTCTCAAAGCATCAGTAAGTATCAAAGCATCAGTAAGTATCAAAGCATCAGTAAGTATCAAAGCATCAGTAAGTATCAAAGCATCAGTAAGTATCAAAGCATCAGTAAGTATCAAAGCATCAGTAAGTATCAAAGCATCAGTAAGTATCAAAGCATCAGTAAGTATCAAAGCATCAGTAAGTATCAAAGCATCAGTAAGTATCAAAGCATCAGTAAGTATCAAAGCATCAGTAAGTATCAAAGCATCAGTAAGTATCAAAGCATCAGTAAGTATCAAAGCATCAGTAAGTATCAAAGCATCAGTAAGTATCAAAGCATCAGTAAGTATCAAAGCATCAGTAAGTATCAAAGCATCAGTAAGTATCAAAGCATCAGTAAGTATCAAAGCATCAGTAAGTATCAAAGCATCAGTAAGTATCAAAGCATCAGTAAGTATCAAAGCATCAGTAAGTATCAAAGCATCAGTAAGTATCAAAGCATCAGTAAGTATCAAAGCATCAGTAAGTATCAAAGCATCAGTAAGTATCAAAGCATCAGTAAGTATCAAAGCATCAGTAAGTATCAAAGCATCAGCGAATATCACAAGCTCCGCAAAAAGGTCGAAAGTATTATTGCCAACAACATCCAGGCTCTCGCTTGTTGACGTTCCTTCGGGATTGACACCTATCAAGGACTGGAATCAAAAAGACCCAAAATGACGGCTTGCTTACAAATGAACTTCAGCTCCGTGCCAACGGATTTGTACGAGCTTAGGTCTACCGCTTCAGTTTGGCCAGCAAAGAGCAGGTGACTGAGTACCGCGATGGAAGTGAAGAAAGGTCCCCAAAAAATAGAAGGATGGTTTACCTTTGACAAAATATTTGCCGAGTCGTTTGTTTTGACCAGTAAAAATTTCGAACAGTTTACATGTTCGGGTATAAAGTGGACAAATTAGGTGGTTTCTCACAAGAAGGAAGAATTAAGCTGAGTATGGCCAGTTGCTCTAGGCCAAGAAAAGTCTCATTGCGGAGCATGATTCTCAATTTTTTCTGAATTGTATAAAACACTCTAGCGTTTTTTGGCAACAAATGTTTGTTGATTATTGTTTCAACATGGGCCAAATGGGCATTTTAGAAAACATGCATACGCACCCCACGCATTCCATGCACTCCTTGCACTCGCCACAAGCTGCAGTCTAGCCCTTCGTGGCACCAGAGCCCAATCAAACGCTTGCAGACCGCTCATTAGTCCATTTGGCCACATTCCGCTTCGATACTTGGCAAAGGCAGCATCCGGGTCACGTGATCCGGCCGGCCTGATGAAGGCGCTTGTGTGCCGCGGAAAGCGTAGGTGCTCCTAATGCGAGTCGGAATAATTAGGTTCAGTTTTATGTGTAGATAATTTGATACGAATAAATCGACACCCATTAACATCAAATGTGTCTTTGCTTCCACGGGCTTTCATTTACGTCTACGTTCTACCTTTTACGTACACGTTCTGCTATTTACTTCTACGTTCTACCTTTTACGTACACGTTCTGCTATTTACTTCTACGTTCTGTCGCTTAAGGTTCGCAATTCTCTTCCAGTATTGTCGCAACTATTATTACTTTTTACCTCAGTAGTCAATGCATTCCCATTACCATGATACAAGTGTAACTGAACCAGATGTTGATGTTCATATTACCTCTTTGATACTGTAAACTCTATAACTGGTTCAATAGAATCTCCCCTGGATACTTGTCCATGGTTAGTCTATGGTGCACCTAGTGAACCTAGCTTTAACGCGGACAAGGTTTTACCCACTCTACAGGTTATGAGCCCTGGTAGTTGTTGCATGTAAATGTTTTCCAGTAGTGCTCCATTCAAAAAAGCAGTCTTCACATCCATTTGATGTATTATCATTTTGTGGTGTGTGGCAAAGGCTAATAATACAAAGCTCGACTCCCCAGCCGGCTCCGACCCGGAGCTGCCGCAGGCCTGTCTCGGTTGGCATGCGCGGTTACAGCCGGAACCGGAGATATCTCGTGCATAGAGAAGGAGCGGGTGGCGGTACTTCTCCGCGCTGTCGGTTACTTTCCCCACATTCCTTCGAAGACGGTCCACGGCTCGCCTTCCGAATCGCCGTACCATTGTTTACCATCGGTTTTTGTGCGCCCTACCATTATCCGCGGCGCCCTCCGTACACCAGCAGTGGAGGGTATGCGCCTCGTTCATGTCAAAAGCTAAGCTAAGAGTCCGCCGTGCAGGATGTGCAGCAATTCGGACAGCAAAGACTTCACCGGCCCCACATTCCTAAACAGTGGTCTCGCTCACTATAGGAAAACAGAAAATATGTATAAAGTTGCATGGTGCGGGCACACAAGCAAAGTGTCTACCCACACCCAATCTTGACATGACCTTGGCTTGGACAATCTCTGCATCTATGCACCTCAGATGGTTATGGATGCAGGATGCACGGCCTCATGCCATCATCCAGTGCTCGCTCTTAGAACCTTAACTGGTACATAACCTTAACCGGTACATCACCTATGTTGCCGCCATGCCCGTAAAGAATAGGCCCTAAAATATAAGCGTTCAAAAGGCACATTGGCGATAAGTGCTGTTTTCATAGTGCGACCCTCGCAGTGTCTGAAGAGGTGGCGATACGTTTCCCTCCAGAACCCGTGAATACTCGCTGGTTTTCCGAAAGGCGCATTTTGGTGCTACGTGGAACACAACCAAGTCATCTTAGGAGCTCACCGGCTCAACAGGGGCAGGCGCAAGTCCCTTGCTTACCCTGGCTTTTACACCACGCCCAGCCATGGGTGGTGCTTACACTGGCGTTTGTTTATTGACATGCAGGTTAGGATGCTCCACCATCATTAGGGTGGCTCATGCGCCATGCAAGTGAAATTGCTAATCGGTGGTGCATCTTCGTTGGTGGTGTGGAGGGTGGTCTGTGATGAAATGTAACGGAGTGATCTGTAGTGGAGTGGTTTGAATTGGGGTGTCTGAATTGGGGTGTCTGAATTGGGGTGTCTGAATTGGGGTGTCTGAATTGGAGTGGTCTGAATTGGAGTGGTCTGAATTGGGGTGGTCTGAATTGGAGTGGTCTAGACTGGTCTAGACTGGCTGGTCAGTGATCCTCCGGTGTATCCGTCAAAGGTGGCAAAGTCGCGCTTTCCTTCCGTTTCGAGGTTATGGATGGCCCGTTATCTTCTGGCCTTGTCCTGCAACCTGACGCTGCGCACTCGCCCGCTCTTGCTGTTTGCCGCGCCGTTTTCGCCATGGATTCCCCCCAAGGCCCAAGCTCGCCATTGAGATCCGTTTTCTGCGCACGTCATGTGCTCGCCAAGCGTTACCCTCCTCACCCCAGCCTTCTATATAATTCTCTCGTCCCCACATCGTGGCACCGCCTTTTATTTCTGTTATTCCATTTCTCTCCCATTTTTTCTGCAGCCTCTTTTTGCACCTTGCAGATCCTTCCCCCTCTTCCATCCGTGCCTTTTATACGTGCCTATTCCATCTGCTTCTCTCGTGGCGGAATGCTCAGATTTACCCGCCTGCTTCCCAAATGCTCCCCTTTAGCTAACACCGCACCTATTGCATCCGTACCGCTCCGGCTCTTCCACAACTCGCACAGCCAGACCAACTTTGTTCTTTCCAATAGCTCGGCGGCCACCAATGCCAATGCGCCCAAGTTGCCTCCGCCTGTCGGCCCCAAGGCCTTCAACTCCGCCTACATGAAGGCATTTTCCACGAGCGAGCTCTTTTCCTTCATGATCATTGGCGTGGCCACCTTCAATAAGCCCTTGTTGAATCTCTGCATCCGGGCGTTTCCTTATATGCCCCTCTCCATGATCAAAGCATTTGTGTACAAGGTCTACTGCGGCGGCTCGACGTTCCAGGAGGTGCGGGAAACCGGCCAGCGCTTGACTAAGCGAGGCATCAACAACATGATGCTCTCCTTGACCATCGAGGCCTGTGATGGCAAGGATCACATCGACCCCGCAAGCATTGTCCAGCAGACCCAGCAGTCTGTGTTGGACATTTTGGCCCCTCACACCGTGTCGGTGATTGAAAACCTGGGAAAGGACATCAACCTGATCCCTTCAGGATACGTGGCTTTGAAGCCAACTGGGCTTGTCAAGAACGCCGCGGCCGTCTTGGAAAACTACAACAAGGACGAGTATAAGCCTGCATTCGACAAGTTGGTGGCCAATGCCTCGGCCATTTGCCAGACCATTTATGACGAAAACCAGAGGCTTGCCCAAATATACCCCCAGAGAACAGCCCCATTTGTGGTGGGCGTCATCGATGCAGAGAAACACGACCTTCAGGAAGGCGTGTATGAGTTGCAGAGGAGATTGTACAAGCTGTTCAACAAAGTCAATGCTCCTGTGTACGTGGTGGGCACCTTGCAGATGTACTTGTCGGGATCCGCGGACTTGTTGGCATTGGAGGAGAAGTTGGCGGCCGAAAATAACTATCGGGTGGGCTTGAAGCTCGTTCGGGGCGCCTACATCCATTCCGAGAAGCAAAGAGAGTCGGTCATTCACCAGACCAAAGAGGACACCGATATCAACTACAACCGCGGAATTAGCTACTGTATCGAGTCCATCTTGTCCAACTCTGGAAATGAGTCTGCCATCGGCCACTTGGTGGTGGCCTCACACAACGAGGACTCACTCAAGTTGGCCACCGAGAAGGTATACAAGCGCGAGTTTTCCACTGAAAACCCCAACAAGGCCAATATTTGCTTGGGCCAGCTCTTGGGTATGGCCGATGGCGTCACTCACGAGTTGATCACTCACCACGAGGTGGACAACGTCATCAAGTACGTGCCATGGGGCCCACCCTTGGAAACAAAGGAGTACCTCTTGCGGAGATTGGAGGAAAACGGAGATGCAGTGAAGAATGATACGGGAATGGCCTTGGTGAAGGCCGCCGCGACGATGATGTTCAAAAGAATGTTTGCATGACAGTGCTAGGTAATATTGTGCTAGTGTTTATACAGGTAATAACTAATGATAAGTGAAACGTACTAGTGACACTCCACCACTGACTCAAGACAACCACTTTCTAGACCTCAATGTATGTATCTGGGGCCCAGATGTACCCACTGATGACACATTGCACCACCCACTCCCAACCCACCACCGCCATACTGTGGCATGTTCTTGCTTTCCGGCTACTCTTCTTTTGTGCCTTCAAAAACTCGTGGCTACCATTATCATAGACAATCAGCTCACGTGGCTTCAACGGCACGGTCTTGATGCACTGCAAGATCTGCGCAGAAGTCTCATACAATAGAACCGACCTGGCTCCAAACGCCCGGAATATGAACTTGCACATCTCGAGAACTTTCTCGTCTTGCGCCTTGGTCATCACGAGCACGGAGTAGTTTTGAAGTAGTGCTGCGTTGTTGGTGAGCTGGTGGCTCATGCGGACGAGGCTCTGGCATTTGCCCCTGAAACCAGGGATATTGAGACTGGTCAAGGCGTTGGCGTGGATGGAGAACCCCGCAGGGAGAAGAAACACTTGCCAGTGGTGGAGAAGCTGGTGGTCTTCAAGCGCACTTTCGATGAAGGTGTCAGTGATGATGGGCCAGCCCAAAGCCAACGCCTGGAGATACTTTGCGCTTCTGGAGTGGGAGTCCGAAAGCAAAGCGGCGAACGCAAACGGCGCTAGTTTCTGTGCTGGGTCTCCGGCCTCGAGGAAATGCATGATCTCGTCGTCCACAAACGTGCCGCCATTGGAGGTGATGGTGTGGTGCAACTCGGCCTTGCGCTCCTCGCCAATGGACGTCACAAAGAAAAGCATGCCGTTAAAGAGGCTGACTTGCTCTGGCTTCTGCGGGCTTGCGAGTGGCAGCTCTGCATCTGCAGGCTTCAAATTGAGGACTTTTTGCGCCGCCTTGAAGTTGTCAAGCACCACGTTGGTGTCCTTGCAGTAGAGCGGGAACTTGGCCTGGTGCGTGGCCCATTGGTCGGCTTCCATACATATCATGTAGAGAGGCACGTGGAGCTCCAGGCATTTGCGGACCCCGGGCCGGACTTTGGCTAGCACCACGGTGTCGAAGCCTCGAATGCACTTGAAGTTGGACTCGGGGTCGTGGAGCGCTAGACTTGTGACAATGTAGGCGCCCGGCCGCAGTACAACAGCCACCACATCACCAATGCGAATATCCAAGAGGTAAATGTCAGTATTTTTGGCCTGCACCTGCTTCAAATCCGAGTACTCCACTAAGGACGTGCTTGGGCCAGGTTGCCGGAGTTTTGCGGGAAAGAGTTTGAATTGGAAAAAGGCCCACACGGCTATTGGATTTTCAATACACTCACTCAGCAACCTGGACAGTGGCTCTGATGCAAGAACTCGAGGGGCTTTAGGTGGTACCAGATCATACAGCAGGGTCTTCAGCACGGACGCCTCCAGAAGCTTTTCGAAGTCAACGCTGGACACGTCATTACTGAAATCCTCAAGCTCCGAGGAAGATTGACTCGATTCTCGTAAGCCTTTTGTGACAGGGGGAGATGCGGACAATTGGACAGGTGCCTGGCCCTGCAACATCGGTTCTGACCCTAGCAGGTCCTCATTCCTTGGGCCTGTGCTTGAGCTTTTGATGCTTGAAGCATCGCCTCGTACTTCTGAAGAGCGACGCCCCATCGCGTTGTTTGCTTTGAGACGCTTATGTCTAAACAAGCTATCGTCGTACATGTTGATGACGACGCCATCCATCTCGACAAAAGACTCGTCGTTGCTGACCACGCTCAGATCAGAATGCACGCGCTTGTGCCCGTCGTGGTGACTGCTGGAAAAGGCGGACTTGCAGCCGATGTCCATGGTATGTTGGTAATTTTGATCGATCATTTCCTCCTGGGTATTAACCACTTGTGTGGTGGGTTCCATTTTCTGCAGCGAGTTTTCTTCAAAAGCTATCTGCTGAATAAAGGGTGACGCTTGCAATGACGAGTTTAACGATAGCTCTGCATTTGGCTGCAGTGAAATGACGACTGCGGTATTGGGGGGCCCACTACAAGCTGTCTTTTGATGTCCATCGAAAGTGCTGTCGGAAGCTTTGAGATCAGCTTGAGCAACATCTGGGAAGCTAGAGGGAAGCCCCGAGTTGCTTCCGATCACCTGAGTATCTGCATTTTGCCAATTTGTCACGGATGTAATTTTTGGGGATGTTTGCGGTTGGTCAAGGATTGACTCCTGACCAATAAGCGATCGAGCGTCTGTATTAGTGTGGAGGTCTGGATTAGTGTGAAGGTCTGGATTGGAATGATTTGGACTAGTGTGATTTAGACTAGTCTCAATGACTGGACTAGTGTGAGTGTTTGGAATGTTTCTAGCATCTGGACTAGTGTGAATGCCTGGACTATTTTGAATGCCTGGACTAGTGCGAATGCCTATACTGGTCTGAGCATCTTGATTTTCAGCGCTCGGACTGGCTTGAACTTCCGGAATTTTCTGATCAACTTGAGTATCCTGTAACGCTCCAGATGTAAAGCTTAGAGTTTCCACACGTTCACTCTTTGAAGCCCTCAAAGCGCTCTCTTTTGAAGATATTGATGCGGTACCATGACCATAATCGTTCATGCATTGGATGTGATTTTGCCCTAAACTTTCCGGAATTGGTCCACTTACCACAACTGGGGTCTGCTTGGGAATTCCGATGACTTGAGTATCGTTTAAATGGGCCCGATCGTAGTGATTGAGATACTGCGGGTCTTTAGGGGCAATCACTTGGGTATCTCGTAGCCCCAAACCAGCCATTCTTTGGGTAGTGGCAACATGTGCCAGACTGGTCATACGGCGCGGGCTGGTCAGCTGGCCTGGGCTATGGCTCGGGCTATTCATATGACTCGGACTAGTAAGAGGTACAGGGCTAGTCAGAGGTACCGGACTAGTAAGAGGTACCGGGCTATTCAGGTGGCCCGGGCTAGCCAGATGTACCGAGCCCGTCAGATGAGCCGGGCTAGTCAGATGCACCGAGCCCGTCAGATGCACCGGGCTAGTCAAACGTACCGGGCTAGTCTCGTGCGCTGGACTGCGGCCCGGGCTGGCTTCGGAAGTCTTTGGCCAGGCCAGATTTTCAAGTGCGTGAAGAGATTCATCAACCACCGTATCGTTTTCGTCGGTGAAAATTTGGCTCAAGGAGCGCGATACAAGAGGCGACGCGTGGAGGCCAGCATCACGGGGATTCGAAAACGTGAGGGAGTCGGCGCCAAACACAGGGCTGGTGCTCTGGTCCAACTGCGTAGGCTGGAGGTCATAGGGCGAGCTGGGCTTGTGGGCACGAGACTCCACGCGTGACTCATTGGCAAAGATGAGGCTGTCTTCTTGCGTGGACGACTCCATAGAGGAAGGTGTTCCTCGGGGACGTGGAGGAGGCGGCAGGGGTGGAGTACGACAGGTGAGAAGTATGGTGTGGGCAGGTTGAAGAGGCTCCGCGCACAGTGCAGGGGGGCTGCATCAAGTGACATGGAGAGCGCCTCTTTCCTCTAAGCGCCAGCTGCCACTACCAATGCCACTACCAATGCGTTTAATTTGCGTTTAATTTGCGTTTAATTTGCGTTTAATTTGCGTTTAATTTGCCTTTAATATGCATCTGATCGTCGTCTTATTTGCCTCTCATAAAGGGCCAGCTGGTGGAGTATACAAGAAGGTTGAGCTACGTCCATTGGGTGCTGGGACGTAGGCGGTGGAGGGGCCAAAGGCGGGGAGGAGGAGGCGAGATGGACGGTCAGAGATGGCTGTTCAAATATGGATAGTCAGAACTGAATGGTCAGAGGAAGAAATCATTTCAGCACACAGAGTCAGTGTCAGAGAGTACCTGTCAAAGGGCGGCTCGTGGCAGTATGGAGTGCAACATCACAGGGTATTTTGCATGCACTTCCAGAGCTAAAACAAAGCATCCAAAGGGTAAAGCCGTTGCCCAAAACTGTATGCCTTCAAGCTCCATGGGAAATGGATGAACCACGAGGCTATAACTGCCCGCATGAGGTTTCCAGAAGGACCAAAGACCTTTTGCCATGGCTCGCACAAATCGATTCAAATGGCTATTAGGAACCTGCGAAGCTTGTCATCATCGATAAGATCCTATCAAGCTCACTTCCACCTCGTGTCGGTAGAGAAGTGTGCCGGATGAGGACCGAAATCATCGCCTAGAACTACATCATCTCCATGGGCTTTCTTTCCTCCGACCTTGGAGCACACTTCATCAGCGAGATCTTCCACTTGCCGCGGCCCTTTGAGACCGGCTCTGGTGTTGTTGCTCGCCCTTGAAGAAGACATCTTTCTGAGCACTTGATGTTGTCGATACATCCTACGACGAGTTAAGGATCTGAGGTATGTTTCATCATTAAGTGAACATTGGAAGGCTCGTGCTGGATTCTAGCAACGGCTCGCTAGTGTTGGTATCCTTTCCCTGTTGTCAGTCCTCCTATTAGTAGTGCCCATGAGTGCGCAAATGGATGAAACTGGCCTGAATTTTTATGCTGATGTTAACGAGCCTGCTACATATCGATGATGTTTCCAGGTATGGTATATTACCCGCAATGTGCGGTTAAAGGCTGAAACGCCACCAAAACCGCATGAACCCAGTTCTACCTCACCCTAATAGGTTCTATTCGAGGCTTAGTTGAACCATCAGTTGCAACTGATCGCATGCAACCTCAGGGCTTCGTCGGATGCGACCTCGTGGCCAGATTGGTACATTTCAAGAGAAGGCAAATACTGTGGCGCGGTCTTGGCCAGCTTTTCTATACAGCTCCAGATGATGCCTATTATTTTACAGGTCATCGACGAAATCATAGACCTTGGCAAATAATCTACATATTTGTGTTTGGTTATTCCAAAACAGTGGCCGAAAATTTTCTGAACACGATAAATTGTTCCTGAACTCTTTATGCTTATAAGAATCCCGAGAAAACTATTCTTATAATTTCGTGACCAGATTCTTTTCTTTACCAAAACCTCGTTTTTCTGAACGGATCCTCCTCTTTCTGACCAAATCCTCATTGTCCTTGAAAGCAACCAATAATTCATGGCAAGCTTGATCAGAAAGCACCCGAAGATTCTGAAAGGTCACTAGTATTAGGACAATGCTTGGGGATCCAACTGCAAATTCAGAAGGCTACTAATGAAAGTGGTGTCAATTGCGCTGAAGCGGCTACAAAATGCCCGATAAGAACCGAATCCAAAGACGACTGGCTGTGAAGGGCTGGTCGATAAAGCATAAACATCCCAACTAGTGGATCACGCGCAGATCATGGGGAGCCAGGCCACAGAGCTGCCGTCTTCTTATAGGCAAAGGCAAAAGGGCCCCTTCAGTGAGTCATTCACTTCATATTGTGGATCAAATTAAAAAGGTATACTCCAATATTGAGCGTTCGGTGCTACTTTATGTTTTGAGCTCATACATGTTTTCAATGGAGAATTGGTACAAATGAAAAGTCACGTTCCCTGCACGATCAAAAGGGGTTTCAATTCCCGAAGGCCTAAGAACGGATGCTAAAGAATTTGAGCATTCATGCAACCTCTTCCTACCAGAGCATCCCCCGGCACCGGATGGCTTCATATATGTATGCGGCGGGAGTTATTATTCCGCCTCCTGCATAACCCATTGCCGATACTTTCCTTTGAAGCCCTAGACTCCAAACTTTAGCTAAATTTAAGAAGTCGGGCTCAGAATTTTCAAGAAGAAGAGATCACAAGATCGTTTCTCCGACATATGGGCATTCAAGGTTCGTCACAAGCCTGTACTAGCGGTTTTAATGCCTCTTGGGTAAAGTTGCGGGTCCACGTCGTCGAGCTGTATGACCAATCCGCTTCTGATGGAAATAGAGAAAGTCCGCATGTGCAGTACACTAACATGAAGATTCTGACAGTATGGGGCTTATAAACGTCTTGGCTTGGGGAAGATCCATTTGTTGACGGATACAATGATGATCCGATAATGATGAACTAATAATGATGAGCCGATGATGATGAATAATGACACCTGATAATGATGAGGAACGATGATCTTATAATGATGACCAATGATGATCTTATAATGATGACCAATGATGATCTTATAATGATGACCAATGATGATCTTATTATGAGGACCAATGATGATCTTATAATGAGGACCACTGATGATCCTATAATGACGACCTGATAATGACGACCACTTATGAGTGATGAAGTCGCGGGCAACGTAAAGGGGTGTTCATGTGAACCTGGCCCTGGAGTTTGCGAGAAAGGGTGCAAAGAATCGGTTGGCAGCCTAAGTGTCCCGAATTGCCGAATAGGCGCCCTATAGAAATCAACTCTTTCACGTCACGGCAGGAACTGGTGGTGTGGAATGGCACCACTCTCGCTAAGGTCAGTGACCTGTGGTCTGAGTGTACAGGGTCGCAAATTTGCACCCATGTCAAGCGCGACCCACAGTGCGTCTGACAGACCTGTGCAAGATCTATTCACAGTTGGCAAACATCAAACATCAAGCATCAAACATACAAATACGCGAAAACATCCAGAAAGATCCAGCATTCACCAACTAACACTACATTCCTCAAGCGCTATCAGGTCGCATATTCAAAGTTATAAGATAGGGCCCTGGTTCTCTTGCGAAACCCAATAGTGAGTGTATTTGTCGCATTAGCCACTGGTGCGGAACAGCTTCTATAATCTGCCTGTGGAAGTGAAAACTAGCATCTTTACACGCGGACGAAGCGCCGTTGTAGCATTCAGTTTGGGTGCAAGTTCTGCGGAAACTACACTATTTTATAAATTCAATAATATTTCACTTCCTTAAGATTTTAGCTTGAGAGCAGGAGAACAGTCCAAATCTTTGAAGACCTCAGCGAGACCTTACTGGAAACAACAGACACGC
Source organism: Metschnikowia bowlesiae (assembly GCA_002370295.1). Classification (NCBI taxonomy): domain Eukaryota; kingdom Fungi; phylum Ascomycota; class Pichiomycetes; order Serinales; family Metschnikowiaceae; genus Metschnikowia; species Metschnikowia bowlesiae. The sequence continues at coordinate 161,614 of NLAK01000022.1, read as the reverse complement.
AAAATCAGCACCCGAAGGGACACCGCAATGGACAGCGAGTGTATTCTAGAAATGGAGTCAGGAAAGGCTTAGTTCGGATTGTTTAGTCAGGATGGTTTAGTCGGAAATGGATTTCCGAGAATGGCCTAGCTTGGAATATTGCCTAAATAGTGTGGTCTAGAATGATTGTCTAGAAGAGTAGTCTAAAACACCCCCAACTCTCGACTTCGGCATGGTCATGCAGAGCACGGTCTCCAAGGAGTCGTTCTACCCTCATGCAGCCTAGAATCACTGCATACTCTGTAACAAGCTCAAGAGCGCCTGGGGATTGTTCTGCACGTGGGGGTTCTCTTGCATGATCCTCGAAAGGTAGCCGAGCTGGTCCGCGTTGAGGTTGGCGGACATTTGCTGGATATCCATATGGCCCGCTGGGGGCGGCACGGGTTTTTGCGGCAAGTGCGGTGGCTGCGTCATGTGCGGTGGCTGCGTCATGTGCGAGGGCTGCAGGGGGTACGAGGGCTGCAGTGGATGCGCCGAGCCTTCTAGCTTGGAGAGAATGGATTCAAGACTAGACGTGGCCGCATGTGCAGGCGCCACAGAAGAAGAGCCGCCGGAAACGGGGCTCGGCCTCTTCTTGAGGATGCTTTTCCCCACCGCCACGTAATCCTTCTTGACAACAAAAAGAATGTAGAGGCCCTTGTCGAGCGGCCCAGCAAAGCTCAAGTACTCGGGCACGTCGGCCAAGGCAAACACATACGAGTCCTTCACAAACAGCGCTCTTCCAGAAAGAACCCCCACCTTCTGTTGCGTGTGGAGGTACTCGAAGATGCTGGCATAGCTTGGGTTCTCTGGCTCCGCCTCGAGGCGCACCACATAGAAGTCCCGCAGCTGCGCCACCTTGGCCAAGTATGGATCGGCCTTGGCGCGGTCGAGCCGGCCCTCGATCTGGTAGCTCTTTTTGTCCATGAGGTCCTTGCACACGCGCATGGCCCTGTTGTGGAGGCTGACGGTGGTGGCGGACGTTGGCTGCTGGTAGTTGGTGCAGGACACGAACTGGGCCTGCGCTTGCACCGCCGCAAGGTCCGGGAACACCACCTCGCCTGCCCAGAACTGCACGGGGATTGCGGGCGGGAGACTGGGCTTGGATGTTGGGGCGCTGGGCTTGGATGCGCCCGGGAGCTCGGATTTGGACTCGGCCGACGCGGCCTGAGCCAGTGGTGCACGCGGGCCGTGTTCACCGCTCTTCTTCAGGTTCAATATGAGCGCCATCTCGTCCTCGCTATCCCCGTCGTTGGAAGAATCTGCCATGGCGTCCGGGGATTTGGGTGCTTCGTCCGGGGACTCGTAGTGGTCGTCGTCGTCATCGAGGATCTGGTAGCTTCCGGGAGCGGGCACCACCAGGCGCGGCGCCAGTTCCGCCATAGGGCTTTCTTCCTTGAACTTGCGGTGGTCAATGTCTCGCGCAGTGATGTTCATGTACTCGTCGACGGCCTGGGCCGGAGTGTCGACAATCTCCTCGCCTTTGTGGGTGCGGCGGATTCTCTGGCTCAGTGTGTCCTCCACGGTGAGCACCGACCGTTTGATCAGCTCCTGCCGCACCCTGTCGGCGTATTCCTTGAGGTCCGGGTCGATCTCCTCGGCGGGTAAAGTGGTAAAGTCAGAAGCAATCAAGTCTCCGGAAACCAACCGTGCTAAAACTGCGGGTTTCTTCAACAAAGCCATTACGCTTCTACTTTTCTCTATGTATTTTTTGTCTGTAGTCCGCGCCCACGCGTGGAGGGCCTCTTCAAGCTTCAATGCCCATTGCTGGCCGTTGTCGACCCCACTGTCTGCTTCGACCCCACTGTCTGTTTTGACCACCACTTTCAATAGCGCTTGCGCCACGTTGCCCCGGGTTTTGTCTTTTTTGGCCAACTTTCCGAGTTCATCGGCCGGCAGCGTGCCACTAGAGTGCCCCGCCGCGTCGTGGCTTTGTTCCTGGTTTCCCCCGACGGCCACTGCTTCTTTCTCGCCGACTGTCTCTTCTGAATTGTGCATGTGCTTCTGCTTCTTGCCGCCCTCAAGTGTTGGGTCTCTGCCCGCTTTGCCGTCTCGACACCGCCCGCAGAAGTACTGCTGCGGAATCTCCCGTTGCCGGTAATAGCCCATGCACTTGGCGTGTTGCCAAGTTTTGCACCTCTCGCACTCAATCATGGTGCCGCCAACATCCTGCTCCTCATCGTAGTTTTCCTGCGTGGTTCCACAAGGATCGCAGCGTACTTGGCCCTCTTCTTCACCCTGCTCTTGGAACTCTTGGTCGCTGTCGTCCTTGGCTTTCTTAGGCACAGGCCCTTCCTCTTGGTAGTATAATTCTTCCTGGTGTCGCTTGGTGTGGGTGCCTTTATTGGCCCGTGAGGAGCGCCGGATATCCATCAAGATAGGGGGAGGCTGAAACACAAGAGTACTAAGGAATTGGGACCTTTGGGCAATGGTCTCCTTTGCTGGTTGCAACTTGTCCCGATTATGAACGCTTGGTTGGCTTAGAAAAGAACCCTTGGTGTACTGTGAACATAGTGTCTCGTGCTTTTTACTTGACTCGCGACCACCACACTACATGCAGGACTTACGAGATGGCACCCAACCCCCAAACTTCCTTGCCCTTTATGCTACTGTTCATGCTACTGTTCATGCTACTGTTCATGCTACTGTTCATGCTACTGTTCATGCTGGCATGCTCCTCACACTACCATGCTTTTTTCTTACTTACTGTATACCCTTGATTAGTGCCATCAAGTCCCGGTCCTCGCCGAGAATCTCCTCCACGTCCGCCAACACATTCTCGCTATACAAGCCTGCCTTGGTGGGCCGGTAGCCCTCTGAAACTGCATCTGCTATGGACGCCCGACGGAGCTTCAGCTTGGAAGGAAGGTTCAAGTCTTTGGAAATGCTGCTGGACGCGGCACCCGCCGAAGAAGCCGCCTGCGAGCTTTTGTTGGCCAACTTGGCCTTGAGCTGCTGCGAGCTCGAGTATCGCCTCTTGGCATTGTAGTTGCCGTTCAATTTGCTCCCGCTGTAGCCTGCGATGGGCTCGGCCACCGCGCTAGGTAAGGAGCTGATGTATGCTTTGTTGCGGAAAGCACCCAAGGGAATATGGTTTTTGTTGTTGTTGAAATCTCTCCAGATCCGTACATCATTCTCGTCGTCGTTGTCCAACTCGCTGATATTAAGAAGCTCCTCCAACTCTATGGCCAGGTCGTCCGATCCGGTCTTGAAGCTGAAGCTTCTCCAGCCCTTGGGCTTGGATTTGGCGCCGCCCTGGTGGTTGAGCGTTCGCGTCGAAAGACCGTCAATGATTCCAAATGGCTTGCTGTCCACAGCTGCCCAAATGCCCAACACCGGAGGCCTGTAGTCAGCGGTCTTTGACGATAACACTTCCTTGGCCACTTTGGAGCCCACAGCTGGGCCGATTTCGGCCGAGGGAAGCGTTTGATCCTCATCCGTGGACTCGCCTGCTTCATACTCTGGCCCGTTAGGACCCCCGGCGGGGTCCATGCTGGATTCTCGCTCCATTTCCTGTTTTCTTTGCTCGAGGTTTTGCCGGAAGATCTCCTCGAGGACGAGCTGCTCATCTGCATCGTACTGGTCGGCCTCCGACTCTCCCGAGCTTTCTGCATCGGAACTGAAAAAGTAATTCCACAAGTACGAGTCGTCTTCATCCTCAGAATCATGCGCACGTCTCTTTTTGCTCTTTTGCTTGGGGGGCTGCAACTTTTTTGGCGTCTTACTTTTCTCTTTGGACTGGATCGGGAGAACGTGGTCCATGTCAGTGTTGTGCTTTTCGGAAAAGGGCCGGTCAAAGTCAATGAAGTCCACGTACTCGTCGCCATCGTCTTCTTCGTCGTCATAATATATCTCGCCGTTATCATCGGAATATGCTTTGCTATCGCTGGATTCATACTGAACCACCTTGCCATTCGGATTGGCCAGGTGGTTATCCAACTCGTTAAATGAGCTCATCATGCGGGCGGTCTCCAAACGGGCAGGATCAAGTTCGTCCTCGTCAAAACCATTGGTTTCGAATTCATTGACCAAGTACTTTTCCTCCTCCTTCAAGAACGCATCCTCGCCGTCTTCCTCGTTGAAGGAGCTCATGGAGCTTTGCCTTGTTTTGGGCGCTACAGGATTGGCCGAGTTAATGTACTCGTCAAACTCGTTATCCGCCTGTAAGGTTGCTACCAAGTCGTTATCGTCATAGTCGTAGTCGTCATCAGAGATCAACTCCTCATCCTTAAATTTGGGCACTTCCACAAGTGGTTGGTCAAAGTGGAACTCCAAGGGGGCAGTGGTATCGGCACCAGCCACTAGTTCTTCTCCGAGATCCTCCTCCTCAAGTTTGATTTGATTCGAGGTCTGGTTGCGCGTGGCTGGTCCAGTACCGGTGTCCGACAGTGCATCGTCAAAGTCGAACTTGAAATTGATATCTTCGGGTATGGCCACTGAGGAACGTCTCCTGTACAGGAAGCTTTTTTTCCTCTTGTTCTTCTCCTGAAGAGCATCAGGAAGGACTTTTGCTTTGGCCGAGGGAGTCGGGGTGGAGCCATTTCTTTTCCGCTCCGACTGTAGCTGGACAAAATCGATGGCTTCTTCATCGGACGAAGACGAGGACGACACATCGTCTTGTGAGTCGTCCACTTCGCTCTCGTCAGGTGAAGTCTCGGAGTCGTCTAAGGACGACGCCTGGAACTCGTCGGCCGCAATGGAGTAGATTCCATGGTCCACGCTGGTGTCGGAATCGGATACAAGCAACTGATGCTCATCATCAGAGCCGTCGTCATGGAGATAGTCGTCTGCGGGTGCATATAGCAGCTTTCCTTTGAAGAGTTTTCCCGCAATCAGTTTCCGTGCTGTGCGGGTGGACTTGGCGGACTTGGTGGACTTGGTGGACTTGGTGGACTTGGTCAGTCGAGGGTTGCTAAAGAAGACCGAGCCTCTTCGGCTGGCGGCGGTCTCGTCTTGCTCGGACATCGCCGTGAGAGAAGACTCTGAGTCGGAGCCGGATGGGCGCAAGTTGGAAGCGTCATAGGAATTGCCTGCAAGACCATCTGAAGAATCTGACGAGGATGAAGCCAAGCTCAATCTTTTCCGATGTTGTTGGAAGAACTCGTGGGTCAACTGCTTGCCACCGACATTCGGCACGTGAGATGTAGGTTTATGCTCCGAGAACTTGAGGGGTCTCTTTCCCACGGTCATTTTTTTGGACGGAACATCTGCTGGCTCCTTGCCTGACGTGCTTCCTAGGGTCTTGCCTGACACATTGTAGGGCCCCTTTCCAGGCATAGGACCTGGTCTCTTTCCTGACATGTTTCTTGAGCCCAAGGAGGATGTCTTGGGCTTGCCGGCCACAGAAGGGCCTGACTTTCGCGGGCTCTTTGCCATGGCTGGGACGTGCTGCTTAGTATGAGACTCTTGCCGCTGTTAAATGCAACGGTTCATTCCAGGAGGCAATGGGGTCCAATAGGGCAAAAGGTACCAAGGCAATGAGTTCCAAGGGGAAATGAGTTCAAGGGGCAATGAGTTCGAGGGGCAATGAGTTCAAGGGGCAATGAGTTCGAGGGGCAATGAGTTCAAGGGGCAATGGCTTAAACGACGGAAAGGGGAAAGGGGACCTCTGGAGCGGATCAGCGTCAGGAACAAGGACGAGCTCGGGGTGTCAAGCAAAAAGGTCTAGCTACACTAGAAGCTTGAAATGATGTGCGGGATGTGCTGTGGCCTCAGATAAGCCCTGGGTGACGGTGGTTGGGCGGGAGATTCTAGGGAGTGTGAGGAAGCTGTGCGCGTGGAAGCGATGAGGTGAAAATGCGATCGCTGCGGCGTGCACACGGCTCGCTGATGCGCTGCTGGTCCTGCATATACAGTCTTTAGAGTACTCCGACAAGATCTCCTCATCCACGAGGAAGCGATCAAAGACTATACAGTTAGGCTTGATTGAGATCGAGAGTATATTAGTAGGAAAATGGTCTAGTGCAGTAGATTGTAGTATAGTGTAGTAGTATAGTGTAGTGTAGTAGTATAGTGTAGTGTAGTAGTATAGTGTAGTAGTATAGTGTAGTAGTATAGTGTAGTAGTATAGTGTAGTTAGTATAGTATAGTATAGTAGTATAGTGTTCACAGCCAGGAGTGTACATAATTCACTAATTTCTAGAGTTCAACAAAAATGTATACATAATAGTACTCAGGGAAAACGCTAAACTCAAAAACATCTATACTACCAAAGTGACAGTGCCCCAAAGGCAATGGACCGGTCTGAAGGCGTTCCATACCGTCCAGTCAGAGTCAGTCTGTCCATGAGGACCAGCCCCTTGCCCTGGAATTGCATCATGGCTCCAATACCACCTCGAGGTTGACCCACTCTGCTATTGCATAAACCTACTGGTCCCAACTGTGCCGCCCGGAAAGGGCTTAGTTCCGTGCCAATTGTTCCGTGCATGACGAGATGACTCTTCGCGCATTTTGCACCCATGTTACACAACCGAGGTGCGTCGCCATATTGAGCATAGTGCGTAGAACAGATAGGGGAGGATGGTGTATAGATAGTGTATAAGATATGTATAGGATATATATAGGGTATGTGTAGATAGTGTAGAGGATAGTGTGTATGATAGTGTGTAGAATAGCGCTGATTGTCGGATCCACCATGGGTCGTGCACTTCCCATAGATACACAATTGGGCTGTGCGGTTGCAACGAATCGTCGGTATCATCAAGAGAGGTGACCATTCGGGCCATCTGCCCTCGAGGCAACGTGGTGGCTTCTTCGGATGCATACCATTTTCGTCTGAAACTAGCCCGATCTGGACCCTTCGGGCGGTAACGGCGACTGGCTGGTTCCTTGACCGTCCAAATCTAGCTCTATCGGGACCCCTTCATTGCATGAGGCGCCAAACACCGTGACGCGTCTTTGGCACTTTTTCCTATGGATTTAAAGGCGATCCATCCTGTTTCTGGGACCATCAAGAAATACGTCTTCTTAGAGCACTTGACCATACTTAGGAATCTATTCTACCACGACATGGTGCATAATATAGCAGTGTAGAGCATAGTTATAGCATAGGGGTGGCATAGTGATAGCATAGGGGTGGCATAGTGATAGCATAGTGATAACATAGTGATAACATAGTGATAACATAGTGATAACATAGTGATAGCATAGTGATAACATAGTGATAGCATGGTGTAGTACGCAGTGTGATAGTGTAATACAGTAGTCTACTACGCCCTAGTGACAATGGGTAGTGCGCGACCCATGGGCTCAATTGTTGGAACGTGAGATATTAGTGCCTGCGGGCACTGCTTAGCTATCCAGTATAAGACGGCTGGCATGCCGTTGGCATAATTCGCACATGTTAGCGCTCAGGGTTGTTTCCGTGTGCCCGATCCTAAATGACCAACCATTAACCAAAGGCTAGTACTAATGGAACACCTGTTAATGGGCCCAGACAGATGTTGCATTTCAATGTCAGTGGCCCTTTTAACTACCCTATTGGGTATGATGAGTCGCGGTGAGGTAGCTTGGAACACTTTTGACTCCATGTCCGCATAACGTCTTTGGGATCATGAGCAATTGTTTCGGTCATCGACTATTCCTCCTTTATATCCATCAATACTTTGGGTCTCTCGAAATGACCATTTGTCTTGATTTGCGTAAGCCATTATCTTCAAAGGCAAACACTCTTTGGCACCTATCAGCCTTCACTCGGAAGTTCCACTAATTCAAAAATCTCGGTCGTATCATGAGCGCCTATCTCCTGGCCACATGCCTCTTGCCACATCCAACAGTAAACACCTCACTAGTTCCGCTTTCTTATTCTCAAGGCCACTTTCAGCACAAGTCAGTGCAATCAAATCATCGAGATACACTCCCACTGAACGGGCAAGCTGTTTGATATGCTCACGAGAAGGTGATTCGAAACCCTCCCCCTGCGCTGTACAACCATCCAGATTGATGGTTCCAATGTGACGTCGCCTTTGCAGTCGAGAGAATCTTGTGTGTGGGCCTTCTGAGTGTCGCAAGTCTAGGTCTCTGCTGCTGGGACTCTTCGAGAGGCTGGATCCTATGGACACGAGCTTGATCCAAACCATTCGTCAGTCCATTATCTCTTCTCCCGAGCAGCTTCCCCAACAGGCCCTTATCAATTGACGTTGCAATGTCCCACCGAATCTTCAATGAGACTTCCAGCAGACTCACGATTGCCTGGAGATTCCGTGGCAGGTCTGTACGCCAATCCCAACGACCTGATGTTCCAAAACTGCAGGCGCCATCGCATAAATTTGCGAATTTGGCTTATTTGATAACAAAGGTTCCTTCTCCAGACTGAATATCCCTACTGATACAATTTCTGTCTCTTTCTGCAACGCTGGACCCACCAGTGCAGAAACAATGTCCATCCTCGGGGACGTCACGACCACATACCGCCTTCTTGCAGTATGTGTAATGGAACCGGCACATTTCTTTCGGGAAGGAATTCTGCATAAATTTCCAAATCCTTGTTCATGCGATCAAAGTGGAGCGGCTGAACGGCAAAATCGGCCAATCTACCAATTCAGGACAGGGCCAGAACCGTACTTCTTGTGGGCACGGTTCCAATCATCTTGTGGCGTGATACTGGCCGCCTTTAACCTTCGTCAAACCCCACAAGAAAGCTACAACTTCAAAACGCCCCTCGAACTATGCAACGGCAAGAATGGCGCTCCCCAACGTCCCCTGGACACCTGTCCATGGCTCATGTACAGCGCTCCTAGCGCGCCGAGTTTTGACGCGGCCGCCGAATTATCCTTAATTTAAAGTGTCGCATCGGACGCGCCAGCTAGAGAAAAATCCCGTCACAGGCACCGGTCGCGCAGGGGAACCTTCAGCGTATGCGACTCCTCTACACCACATCTTCTTCTGCCATGTTGAACCCCAAGAATGTCCGCTTGGCTGTGGCCGCTCTTATGCTCTTTGGCATCTTTGGCTACTTTGTGTTTTCGGCCAACTCGCTCTCCCACCCAAGTGCGGCTAGAGTCAAGGTGCCCTTGACGAGTGACCATGCCCTCAAAGAAGGGGGGGAGTCGCCCTTCAACCCCGCTAATGAGAAGCCTTCCGATGATATCCCTCTGGGAAAACCTACCGATAAAGTAGAAGCGCTTCCGGAGAATATTGCCAGCAAGGTCGGCTTTGATGATAAGAAGCCTGGTGACGAGCCCAGCGACCAAAAGACTAGTGGTGCTGCTGCAGGCTCCGAAAAGAACGCATCGGGCGAGTGCAACAAAGTGGACTACGTGGTTATGGTTGACGCAGGCTCCACAGGCTCGCGCGTCCATGTGTATCTGTTCGACACTTGTGTGTCTCCGCCAGCTTTATTGAAGGAGGAGTTCAAGATGTTGAATCCGGGATTGTCGTCTTTCGACACCGACACCAAAGGCGCCGCCGCTTCGTTGGACCCCTTATTGGACTTTGCTCTTCAGTTTGTGCCCAAGGAGAAGCAGGCCTGTACGCCTGTGGCTGTGAAGGCCACGGCCGGGTTGAGACTTCTCGGCACAGAGAAGTCGCAGGCTATCTTGAAGGAGGTGCGCAATCACTTGGAATCGGATTATCCGTTTGCCGTTGTTGGGGGTGACGGAGTGTCGATCATGGAAGGAAAAGACGAGGGCGTGTACGCATGGATTACTGCAAACTACCTTTTGGGCAACATTGGGTCCAAAGAAAAGACTCCAACCGCCGCCGTGTTTGACTTGGGTGGAGGCTCCACGCAGATTGTGTTTGAGCCTGAAATCGCTAACTCAGGCAAGATGATCGAGGGTGACCACAAGTACGAGTTTTCGTTCGGTGACCGCGACTTTGTCTTGTATCAATACAGCCACTTGGGCTATGGCTTGATGCAGGGAAGAAACAAGGTGAATGCCTTGGTCGTGAAAAGCTCCAACGACGAGTCGTTGCAAAAGTTCCTGTCCAAAGATTTGGCAAAGGAGGCTTCCGGCTCGGCAAGGCTCCTCAATCCATGCTTGGCTCCCGGCGCTGAATTGAACGATGTGCTTGTGGAGGCAGGCGACCTGGAGTTTTACAAGGTCAACTTCAAGGGCCCTGCGGAAGCTTCGGGTGCTCAGTGCAGGCAGCTTGCAGAGAAGGTCTTGAACATGGACACTGAGTGTACCAGCAACTCGTGCTCTTTCAATGGAGTTTATCAGCCATCTTTGCAAAAGGCGTTCCACCAAAACTCGGACATGTACGTTTTCTCGTACTTTTACGACAGAACAAATCCATTAGGATTCCCATCTTCATTTACGGTGGAAGAGTTGAAGGACTTGACCAAGACCGTCTGCGCAGGCCTGAACTTTTGGAAGAATGTGCTATTGGGAGACTCCATCAAGCAATTAGAGGAGGAGCCCAACTGGTGCCTTGACTTGTCCTTCATCACTGCCATGCTTCACACCGGATACAACATTCCTTTGAGCAGGGAGTTGAAGACCGCCAAGACCATCGCAAACAACGAGTTGGGCTGGTGTCTTGGGGCATCTTTGCCTTTGTTAAACGGCAAAGAAAGCGGTTGGAAGTGCCGGGTGACTGAAGCAACCAGCAACTGAACATCCGAAGACCACGCATACTGGCCGTGAAATATGTATAAGACAAGATTTTACAGGCTCATACTAATTCGAGTAGATTGAACGGCCTCTGTGATTACGAAAGTACTGGCGGCGCCATTGTGCTTGTACTCCAGATGGCCATATGATACACTTATCACATGGTGTAATGGTCATTAGCAACGATCTAATAGTCACCTTCTAATAGTCACATGGTATTATGCCAGATACCAGCACCTTCCTCATCCAAATTGCACACCTGCCCTTTCTCATGCCCGAACTTCCGGCTCCAGCTTCTCTACTCCAGCTTCTCTACTCCAGCGCCTCCAGGGCATGTTTAGGCGCGCACTAGAGGGCTCGCCGGTCACGTGTGCGCGGCGTCCGAAACGCTCTTATGTTTCGAGCCTGTCTTGTCTGGACTTCTACACCCCCGACCCTCACCATTGCTGAGCCAGCAAACCATTGCGTCCAAGGTACCACACCAACACGGTGCCTCAATCCCTCGAGTATCATTTCACGCGCATCCCTGTCCCGGACTGACTTTGTGGCTGCCCTCATTCTGCACACCCGTGCATCAGATATAGAAAGATACCCATCATCTCGTCCAGTCTCCAGCGGCGAACCAGACGTCACACCAGTGGCAGTTCATTCCTAGAGAGGCATTGCCCCGTCAGTCGACTCTCTTTGCAGATCAGTGGCCCGGACCAGAAATGTCGCAACCTCAGAGAATCCCCGGATCATCGCCCCACTCCGGCACCGGCGCCACCCGAAGCAGGTCGGTGCTGAAACACAAAGAAGCCGGGAAGCCGAAGGATCCCAGCCGAAACAAGGAGGGCGCGCCAGCGCCTAATAACATGTTGAAGCAAATCAACAAGGACGAGTTGAAGCAGGTGAAGTCGCACACGGAATTGGCCCAGACCGCCAACGGCGTCCGCATGCTCACCAAGAACTTGGGCAAGGCCAACATCCAACTCCATGCCAAAGCAGTCATGATCGTCACCAAGGCACGCGACAACTCGCTCGTTTACTTGACGCGCGAGGTGGCGGAGTTCTTGCTCAATCGCCAGGACGATATCTTGATATTTGTCGACTACAAGTTACGAGAGCTGAGTCGGTTCGACGTGGCCAAGATCACGCAGACAAACCCTAAGGCCAACAAGCTCCTCAAGTTCTGGACCAAAGCCATGATCCGGCAAAACCCGGAGATGTTCGACCTATGCATCACGCTTGGAGGCGACGGCACGGTGTTGCACGTGCTGACCTTGTTTCAGAGCATTGTGCCGCCCGTGATCTCTTTTGCGCTCGGATCGCTTGGGTTCTTGACCAACTTCCGCTTCGAGCAGTTCCGGAAGCGACTCACGTCGGTGCTTGACTCCGGAGTTCGGGCATACATGCGCATGCGCTTCACTTGCAGAGTATACAATGCCGAACACAAGCTTTTGCGTGAACAGCAGGTGTTGAACGAGTTGGTTGTGGACAGAGGGCCCAGTCCCTATGTCACCAACTTGGAGTTGTATGGCGACGGCGCGCTACTAACAGTGGCCCAGGCTGATGGCTTGATCATAGCCACCCCCACCGGCTCCACCGCCTACTCTCTCTCTGCAGGCGGCTCTTTGGTGCACCCCCAAGTGAGTGCCATTAGCGTTACCCCTATTTGTCCACACACGTTATCGTTCCGCCCAATTCTCTTGCCTGATGGCATGACGCTAAAGGTGAAGGTACCCATTACGAGCCGCGCCAAGGCGTGGGCCTCGTTCGATGGGAAGACCCGCCACTTAATCGAGAAGGGCTTCTACGTGACTGTGCAGGCGAGCCCGTTCCCGTTCCCCACGGTTCGCTCCAGCAAGAACGAATACATGGATTCCATCAGTCGCAACTTGAACTGGAATGCCCGAGAGCAGCAGAAACCTTTCACCCAGTACTTGACCGGTCACAACAAATCTGCTTTCGAGAAGAAGCACAATATCACTGACTTTGACGACAATCTGGCCGGCCTGGGGCTCGACGATGACTTCGATATTGACTACAGCGACGACGAAGAAGATTCCACCCCTAGCGAGGAATTCAACCTCGCGTCTTTCGATCGTACGGAGGTCCGCAGCTCCATTCCGTTCTATACTGCTCCTGATTCGCTGAGCATCACGCCCTCCAGCTCTTTCATTGACAACAGAACTTGCTTTGCCCACCCCAATGCCACGGTAATGATGAACGAAGACCCAATGAATAGTTCCGATGCTCTGGATCGTGTCGACAAAGGTTTATTCAACTTTGATTAGGCGGAAATATGCGTGAGAATCTCAATTACGAGCGTGCATCTATGAACGCCGATGGTTAGACCGGTGCACAGATGCGATAGAAGACACGTGCTGGCTTTTCATCGAGTCTATGCGAATTCAGGTGGAATGTTGGGCGTCTTGAGGTGCTCACAACATCACCCACAATGTATAATGGAAATTCGTGTCATCACCGCTCTTTAAGAGGGCGCGCCACGTGAGGCGAGTCACGTGCGGTGCAATGAGAAGGCGTAAAAAAGGAATCCAGTCTGCATATAATAGCGAAAAACGAGAGGAAAAAAAAGAAACCCGTATAAAAACAAACTAAAAACTTCATTCTTCTAGGAAAACTTCTCATTTTTACCCACATATTTCCTGAGTGAAAATGACCGATTTATCAAATCAAATGAACAACATGTCGTTGAACGGTGGCGGAAACGGTACCCAAAAGTCCCAAAAGTCCGTGTTTGTCCCTCCCCACCTCAGAAATAGAGGCGGTTCTGCTCCTCGTCGTGAACCCTCTGATTTTGGTGGCCAGTCGCGCGGCTTCGGTGGCGGTGGCTTCGGCGGCGGTGGCTTCGGCGGAGGTCGCCGTTCAAATGGCTTCGGTGGCGGCAGAGGCGGCTCTAACAATGGTGGCGCTCCTCGCGCAGGAGTTGGGCGTTGGGTCGATGGCAAACACCAACCTGCTCCACGCAACGAGAGAATGGAGACCGAGTTGTTTGGCGTGCCTGATGACCCTGCTCAGCAGTCCTCTGGTATTAACTTTGACAACTATGACGATATTCCCGTGGAGGCCAATGGTGATGATGTGCCAGAGGCTATCACTTCCTTCACCTCGCCTCCTTTAGACTCTTTGTTGGTTGAGAACATCGAGTTGTCCAGATTCGTTAAGCCTACCCCTGTTCAGAAGTTCTCTGTTCCTATTGTCACTAAGGGTAGAGACTTGATGGCTTGTGCACAAACCGGTTCTGGAAAGACCGGAGGTTTCTTGTTCCCAGTCTTGTCTGAATGTTACATGGCTGGTCCAGCCCCTGTGCCAGAGTCCTCTGGCTTCTCATATGGCTGTGTTTACCCTACCATCTTGATTATGGCACCAACCAGAGAGTTGGTCTCTCAGATCTTTGACGAAGCCAAAAAGTTCACATACAGATCTTGGGTCCGTCCTGCTGTAGCATACGGTGGTGTGGATATTGGCCAGCAAATGAGAACTTTGCAAAGAGGATGTGACTTATTGGTGGCCGCCCCAGGTCGTTTGACCGACTTATTGGAGAGAGGTCGTATCTCTTTGAGAAACATTAAGTACTTGGTGTTGGACGAGGCCGACAGAATGTTGGATATGGGTTTCGAGCCTCAAATCAGACACATTGTGCAAGAGTGTGATATGCCTGACGTTCAGGACAGACAGACCCTTATGTTCTCGGCCACTTTCCCTAGAAACATCCAGATGTTAGCCAGGGACTTTTTGAAAGAGTACATCTTTTTGTCTGTTGGTAGGGTTGGTTCTACCTCCGCCAACATTACCCAAAAAATCTTGTTGGTTGAGGACGACGAAAAGAGATCTGTTATCTTGGACTTGTTGAGCGCAGCTGACAATTCTTTGGCCATCGTTTTTACTGAGACCAAGAGAATGGCTGACTTCTTGGCCGACTTCTTGTACGATCAAGGATTCCCCGCCACGGCCATTCACGGCAACAGAACACAATACGAGAGAGAGAAAGCACTTCAAGCATTCAAGAGCGGTCAAGCACCAATTTTGGTCGCCACGGCAGTTGCAGCCAGAGGCTTGGACATTCCAAATGTCCAGCACGTGATCAACTTTGACTTGCCAAGCGACATCGATGACTATGTCCACAGAATTGGGCGTACAGGTCGTGCAGGTAACGTTGGAGTTGCCACTTCCTTCTTCAACAGAAACAATAAGAATATTGCCAAAGACATGATTTCTCTTTTGACTGAAGCCAACCAGGAAGTACCTGACTTCTTGGTGAAAATCAGCAGAGAGTCCGGGTTCGGTCGCGGCGGTGCAGGCGGCGGTCGCGGACGTGGAGTCTTGGGCGGAGGCCGTATGGGAGGAAACAGAGACGTCAGAAGAGGCGGATACGGCGGATCTTCAGCCAGCTCTTGGGGCTCTAGCTCCGGTAACAACTGGGGCTCCGACAGTGGAAGCTCCAGAAACGGAGGATATTCCTCCAACTATGGGAACCAATCCCACAGCACTTCATGGTGGTAGGTGGTGCCACAGAAAGTTTGATTTAGGAATGCTTTTTGTTACAAAGCACCATTCTAGTGTTTTCACAACAGGGTTAGAGAAAAGGCGTCTTGGAGTCCTTTAATTTAAGCTTGTTGCTTTGGATGTCTGAATTATTCGAGGAGATGCATGATACGAATTTCGAGCCCTTGTATTTATTGCATATTATTATTTCTTTTTTGTCTTGGTTTTTTTATTGTCCATCCGGTAATGGACCATTTGAGGGTGGGTTCATTTGATTATTACTACTTTTCAGTCACGAGCAAGTGAGGGAAAGAATACAAAGAAAATAAAAAAAAAAAAAAAAAAAAGAAGGGAAAGGAATGGGAATGTCGAAAGATATCATTCTATTTATTATAGATTTCATTGAATGTTTTATCTTTTTCATTCTCTATTGGGTTTAAAATCATGGCTTATATATGATTTAGACATTTGGTGTTCTATAAGGTGTACTACTTAACAGAAGCAGTCAGTTGCGTTTTATTTTGTATCAGTAGAGGGTGCCGATGACCTGTAGGTGCCTGGCGGATTTTAGGTGTCATGCGTTTCGGAGAGAATTGTGCGCCGTCGTAGTGCGCTGTCGTTGTGCACCCAGCGCCTTCATCCAAGGTAAACTAAGCACCTCCTCAACAAAATGGCGCCTGTGCGTAAAACACGGGCCTTGGCCCTCGCATGCGTGGTGTTGATGTGCTTGTTCTACTGGAGCATCACTGCCGCCAACCATAAGCCGCAGCGTCTAGCGACAAAGGTGGAGCTACTAAAGCGGCAGCTCGTGGCCAACAAAGACTACAAGGAGAAGGGGCTCAACTTCCAGAGCAGGGAGCTTTCGGCGCCGCGCCTCACGTCACTCATTCACGAGCAGCTCAGCGCAGCGTTTCCCTACGAGCCCGAAAAAGGCTTCCAGAAGAACATCTGGCAGACTTGGAAGGTGGGTTTAGACCACGAGACATTTCCTCACACATACAGGAAGTGGCACGACCAGTGGGACGCTGGCAATGGCGAGTACGGCCATTACTTGATCAGCGACCCGCAGTGCGATATCATGGTCGACAAGCTCTACGCAAAAGTGCCCGGGGTGAGGGAAGCGTGGAACGCCATGCCCAAGAGTATTCTCAAGGCCGACTTCTTCCGGTACCTCATTCTCTTTGCCAAGGGCGGGGTGTACTCGGATATCGACACCCGCGGCCTCAAACCCATTGACTCGTGGATATCGCACAATGCCACGCTTTGGGGAAAACCCAATCTAGCAGGTCTTGTGGTGGGCATTGAAGCAGACCCCGATCGGCCCGACTGGCACGACTGGTATGCGCGGCGCATTCAGTTTTGCCAGTGGACCATCATGGCCAAGCGCGGCCACCCCATGCTTCTCAACTTGATTGCCAAGATCGCCACGCTCACCTTAGACCGCAAGAAGGGGAATAAGTTGGAGTCTGTGTTGGGCAAGGACGAGGGCGGCGACATAATGGACTGGACGGGCCCGGGCATATTCACCGACATGGTGTTTGAGTACATGAACCGCATTGTGCAGAGCGACGAGGGGGGCGAGCTCAGAAACGTTATTGACTGGGAGGTGTTTACGGGGATGCAAGTGCCGTTGGCCATTGAGGATGTGTTGGTCTTGCCAATCACATCCTTTTCGCCCAACGTGGGGCAGATGGGCGCCGGCACCATAGACCATGAGTTGGCCTATGTGCAGCACATGTTCCTGGGCAGCTGGAAGCACCAGCCAGGGAACTAGCCAGGGAAAGTGAGAGATCGGCGGTGGTGCGACAGCGGATTCCATTTATGTAAGCAATACCGTGATGGATTTTTCCATGGTGACAAGGCAACTGCACTGAGTGGCCGCGGAACCTTGGCTTGGAGTGTTTTCCGTAAATGCCTAGCCACATAGGCACCAAACGGAACCCATGAACTTTCGGAACCGGCTCATGGCGGTGAAGACTGGTTCCTCGCTTCCCTGACAAACAGTACTCTGCAATTTCTCGAGCACTTGTAACTCCAGCACAGATTCCGATGCCCACCGTGTATCAGGCCTCAAGGGCAGCCGCGTCACGCATGTCCTGGACTGCAGACCAAATGATGGGCTGGCGTGACGCTAGCAAACGACATCAGTAATAGTGAAGACATTTTTAACTCGCTATGGATTTGTCATTTCTGTCCTGAGGGCATTCTTATAGTGTGTCCTGACGCCCATCAATAAGATATTTCTCTGCATTGGTATGCATGCGCATGGGAAAAGCGTTGTATACGGAAGTTGTAGACAGACCATGGGGCAATGCGAGCCACGCTGAATACCTTCACTGGCCCTGCTCCGTGGTTGTATTTGAAGATAAAAAAACAAGAATCATTTGCCAAGGAATTGAGTGTATCTTTTTAAGCAAGCATAAAACCAGGAATATCTAACCATAAAAAACAGAAGATCTAACCATAAACCCAGATGTGAATGTCCCCTGCCAAAAGGTTCCTTCAAGCACCAACCCTGCCAAAGGTTCCTTCAAGCACCAATATGTAATGGGAAATAAATGAAGAGGCACTATATTCAATAGCAATCAAGACTTGAAGTGCTTAGTAAAATTTGATTCGAGGCTTTCAAAACAAGCGGATCTTCCAGTTTAAATAAGAACCATGGCTACACCCTGCACGACTGAGTGCAATCAAGCCGCGGGCAGATTGGCCACACTAGCAGAGAAACGATTCGTTCATTCAAGGTCTTTGAGGTGAGGGCGAACACGCTTATTGGGCTTCAAGATTGGGTAACTTCAAAACTGGAAGTTGCCACATACGTTGGGGAGTCTTGCGTTGCCATCAAGGGGGCAGCTCTGTGATAGGTCAGCGGACAGACCAGCGGACAGAAATGGGGTCCTTTTGTCCCATGTACCGGCTTTTTTCAGCGAGGACGAATCTTTGGAGTTGTTGGTTTGCTTTTGCTAGTGTAGATGTATCCTTTTATCGCGGCTTGCACGTAGCCATGTTGGCTCGAACCATCTTTTAGCGAACAACGCAGACCGCATGGTCCAGAGATTAAACGGCAAGTCGTTGCAGACCTGTCCAAATGCGTAACATGCCATTCAACGGAGCCACATGCCTGGGACCATGGGAATCGGCACGTGATGGCTCTTTTAGCTAATTCTGCCCCGTATACCATCCATGGACCTGATTCACGTGGTCTGTCATGTGGTCTGTCAGGTCTAGCCCTAGTCCCCTAGCTCTTTATTTTAGTCTGAAGAAGATAGTGAAACTTTGTTTAAAACAGTTTGTACATTGTCAAGTCTCGGGCCATCTCTGCTCAAAGTAGAACATGCCAGCAATATACGCTCTATGATCAACCCAACCGCATCCAAACCGCCGGTCCTCGTCCGAAAAGCTCTTGAATGGTGCCAATGATCCAATGTACGACAAGGTCAAGGTCTAAATCAATTCCAGTGATTTATGCAAACGTGCTGCACCCGTGCCAAGGTCAGTGGCAGTAAAGTATGCAGTCCCATCCCCCGGTCTATGGTCGCGGTGCGCAGTGCCGATGCCAACTGTCAAGCCACATGACCAGAGCAGCGCTCGTGATTGTCGATGTCCAGGAGGACTTCTTACCGCCGCACGGGTCGCTTGCAGTTGCAGGGGGCCGAGACATTATTCCAGGCATCATCTCATTGATGTCCGAGCCCCGCTGGGCGTGCGTGGCCGCGTCCCTAGACTGGCACCCAGAAAACCACTCTCTGTTCGCGTCGCACCACCAGATGGCCCCGTTTTCACACCTAAGGTTCACACACCCGGCCGGGGCCACCGACTCGTGCGGTGTGGTCTTGTCGCAAGAGCTCACACTCTGGCCCGTCCACTGTGTCCAAGACACTCCGGGAGCGCAATTGGAGCCGCTGGTGGAGAAGGCCGTGGGCCATGTGCAGGTGCCGAGCCGCCTCATCCTCAAGGGCACGCTTCCTGACAGAGAATACTATCTGGCGTTCGGCGACATCTGGGGCTTGCACAAGACGGATTTGGAGCACTTCTTGCGGCTGCACGGGGTTTCAGCGGTGGTGTTTGTTGGCATCGCCTACGACTACTGCGTGTTGAGCTCGGCACGCGACTGCGCCAGCTTGGGCTTCGACACGTATGTTTTGAAGGACCTCTGCAGGGCTGTGAATGCTCTGCTTGGCGAGGCCACCGATGTGCGGTATCGCGATGCGGGCGTGACGGTGTGCACCGGGTCCGACCTAGACAATTTAGGACTCAGTTCTGATGCATAGTGCGCCGTGGTTGGTTCATTGCATATTGGTTAACTTTCTTGTTAGAAATGTATGAATATTTGGGTGCTCCTTTGTCCAATGTGCTCCTACCGTGCGCCAAACATGTACTTTGAGATGTATTATTGTTTATAGTTATACTTGGTCCTTATACATACTTGATCCTTATACATACTTGATTCCCGTACTCCATACCTTATACTCCTCTATTTATCCCCTCGGATATTGGCGCAATCGCAGTTACATGCCGCGGAACTGGTTCTTAGAGGCGGCTCTGCGCCCCGAGAACCGTTGCTTGGCTCGGCCCTTCATGGACTCGTCGCCGTCTTGGTCGGCGCGGAACTTGACCTTCTTCTCGCTCTTGGGCCGGAACGTGAGCTCCATCTCGCCCTGCCCATGGCTTCGAGCCCGGCTACCTTGCCTCTTCTGGGCTTGCGCCTTGGCCACTTTGTTGAGCCTCTGGACTTGCGCACCCAAGCTTGTCTCTTGCCTGAGATCGGTCTCGTTTTCTTTGACTGCGCTGAGCTCATTCATGAACCGGTCGCTTTCCTGCTGCTCCTTCTTTCTTTCCCTCAACTTGGCCAACTCTTTCTGCACCTTCTCGGCCTGTTTCTTGGTCAACGCGGCCTCATCCTCGGACTCCGACGATTCCGACTCTGACTCCGACGCAGACTCCTCTTTCTCATCATTCAATCTTTCCTCGTCCGACTCCTCGGCCGCCGTCAACCCACGACGCTGGCCTTCGGTATTCTGAGTCGCGCTGATATCCTTGGTAGGCCTCTTTGGATTGAGCTGCTGGTAGTCAAGGGACTCTTCGTTGATGGCAAACTCTGGATTCTCGAACATCTCGGCAAAACGGTCGTCCTTGGTGAGGTCCTCATTGGTGGTACTTGCCAATTTCTGCGCCAAGTCTTTGTTGACCTTGGCTTTGTTATTGGTAGCTGTTCCCGTGGTCCTGATTCTCGACTCCCTCTCCTGCTCAATCTTCTTCCTGATTTCTCGTTCTCGTTGGTCCTTGTACGAATTAGGATTGGCGATCAAATTGACCTTGTCGTACAAGTCGGAGTTGATGAAGTAACCGTGCATGTACGAGCGCAACACGTTGGTCCCGATCAAGTGGCTCAAGTTCAACTTGGCCACGTCGTCTCGTGTGATGAACCGGAAGTTAGCGTACACTGAGTCGGCTGGCTTCTCCTCCAACTCTTCAGTGATATTGTCCAAGAACGAACACCACTCCGGCGCGGGACCAAGGTTTGGGATGTAGAACGCATGCATGGGCATTCCTTCGTTGGCAAGGAAGAACATGCCACTTTCCTTCACGTATGCAACATCGTTGATGTCCACGCTAGGCTCCATTGATGTGAAGGGCTTACCATCGAGTCTGCTCCACACCTTGGCTATTCTCTTATCCGAAGTCATGATCTTATTCGAATCACTCTTATTCTCGTCGATCCAGAGTATCTTTTTGATGTCGAAACCATACCCCTGATCTTTGACCATGGTGGGTGTGGCGGCTCGCAAGTCGTATAGAAGCGTTTTTCCTGATGAAGTTCCGCAGGCAAAATTGATCCCATCGTTGCGGAAGACAGTGGCTGTAACTTGACTAGCTTCGCCCAAGGTGTCGCGGACGAAAAGCTTGGCGGCTCTCTGCCGGCTTCTGGGGTCCCAGAATTCGACTGTCCCGTCCTCGAGCCCGGCCGTCATCAAGCCGTGCACAGGGTTGATGTCCACGGAGTTCACCCCCAATTCGGTCTCCAAAACAAATGGACTGAGGTAGCGGCCCTGGTCCAAATTTAGCCTGTACAATTCATTTCCTGACGCCCCGATGAGAGCATCGCAGTTCGAATGATTGTAGGCCAAACTGCGCCCGAACTTGGGAATGCGAGATTTGTAGTGAATACCTCCTTTGGTGTGGAACTCGATGGTGCGGTCGTTCTGCAAGTGGATGGATTTGGTCCAATCGTTGGAGATGATCTGGAAGTCCACGTTCTCGCTGTCTGTGTGCCTGTCAAACTTCAAGGACAAATTGGAAAAGTCGTAAACATGGATCTGCGGCTTGTAAGTCCCGGTGGCCATGGCGAACTGACCATCTGGAGAAACTTTGATCTTGTTGGATGCTTCACTGAATTCAAAATCCTGAATCAACTCAACTCGGTTCATGTAATCAGCGTCTCTTTTCAACTCCTTTTTCCTTTTCCGGGCTATCCAATCAGGCAAAGACCTTGACACATTGGATCCTGCCACCTGGTACACGGACACATCTCCCGCGGAGGTCGACTTTAACACCATGGGGTAACTATCGCTAAGTATGCGAGATGATCATCTCGCATTTTTTAAGTGAGAAAACTGAGGAGTGGGCACGTGACCCGCTGGAGTAGTTTGACCTCTGTTTTACTTCTTATACCTATCCACGTGCACGCTTTGCTGTCTACCGCTCGAAGAATTCTGGCTCTGTATCTTTGAGCCTTTCTCTTCTGAGTATCCCGATACTACCGCCGGCTTCTGGTACAAGAATGCGTATTCACTGGGCGAAAGTTCCACGAAACCCTCTTCACTTTCGCCCCCCGCCTCGGCAGGCACATCTCCGAAAGTATCAATGAAGACTCGAATTCCACTGTCAATAAGACCAGCTTGACTCTCGTTTCCTTGCTTCTCGATGGTTTGCTTGAGAAACCACAACACAGTAGGCACCATAGAAACCTCAGCATAGCAAAGGTCATTGGCCAAATTGTACAACGTGACCCAGATCAAGCTGCCTCTTCCCTCCAAACTCTGAAAAATGCGCCTAGTCACTTGAACAATTGATGCGTTGATATCGATGTTGACGTTGCTCGCTTCATCGCACGCACTGCAACACCTTTTGGCCGCCAAGAGAAAAGTGAATATGTGCTGTAAATTGCGAATGAGGATTTTCTCCGAGAGCTCATGTGATTTAGTCAAGTCAGCTACTTGATGAAGCTCCTCGTTGATGATTCGGCTAATGGTTCTCAAAAGAAGCGATATGATTAACTGAAGCTCGTTGAACTCCTCCAAGGTTTGCATCATCATTATTGTTTCGTCCTCATAGGTTACTTTTCGCTCCGCGAAGAAGTAATTTGGCTTGGATGTCGGGGGCAAGGACTGAGTTTTGGGGCCAACTAAATTGAAAAGCGCCTCTGCTATTTGCGTTTTCCCAATGCGTCTGAGAATATTCTGTGTGATGACACAACCAAACTGATTCATCACGTAAAGTAACGAGCGGGCCGACGAGATACTGTTAAATTCGCTATAAAGCCGTTGCTTGGACGCAGAAAGTAGGAGAACTTTCTGGGAGGCGATTGAAGCGCAGGCGAGAATCGTGGTATCAATGAAATCAATGATCTTGTATGATTGGTTCAACAAGTCGAGAATGAAACGGAATGGGACGTTGTGGGCAATTTCAAGTGCTGCATGCTGTTGTTTTGGGTAGATTGGTATGAGACGAGTTGCTCCGGGCAAGGCTTTCAACATAGAATTTGAAGCAACCAAAGAAGGCCGCAACAAAAGCATTTCAACAATTAACTGCGAGTGCTTTTGCAAAACTCCAGACGAAGATAAGAGAGACGAGCGATGCACTAGAGCCACCGACTTTTCATCATGGAAGAAAATCAAAGTCACCAAATCGCGGTGGCCCCTGCTTTGCAGCATGTAGTTCACAATTTCTCCAAAAACATTCCAAGAGGGATTTGGCTCATCATGAAGCTTTTGCAACATTTGGAGAATTTGGATCAAGGACTCAAGCAACATATCGGTTTGATCTAAGTTCGTTTCTGAAAATTTTTTCAAATCAAAGAAGTAGTCAAATGGGCTGAAGAGAAAACGCGATTCATTATTGACTATATCTTTTTGATCATTTCGAATCTTTTGGAACTTCTCTAAAAGCTGCTCAAGCTTGCTTGGGCTTGCTATCATTGGGTATAGATTCAGATTGAACAAGTGCAAGAGCAACAAATGGAGGAATATGCTCCTGAAAGTATCTTGAGGAAGGGACATTTCAACCAAACGAGCGATGGGCTCGAGAAAAGAGAATTCAGAAGTAGCACACACAGGTAAAAGGGGCATGATGTTGGTGGTTGCCATTAGTGCCTCTGATTCCCACTCCACGCTGGTGAACTCTCTCTTGGAGAGCTCTAGAATCTGGCTGTGCAATTTGGCGAGCTGCAAAATCTGCGAATTATCTTTGATCATTAATCCCCGAGTTAAAATTCTTACTGTCTCGTTACTTGGAAGCGCCCCCCTTTAAATATGCCCGTGAGTAGAGGTGCGTTAGCTGCAAACGCGGCTGCGGAAACTGAGGCATACATGGGGTGCGCCTGAAACAGCGCGAGCGACACGGCCCATGCAAGGAGCAAATAAATATAAATAGAGATAGAAGGTCCTCAGATATATTGCTATGGTTCAGACCCCTATATGGTTCAGATGGTGGGACACAAGTTTGGGTTTGAAACTCTTCACGAATCAGAGGGCCCATAAACGTTACATTCTGTTATTTTAGGTGAGATGGCTGTCTATTGGTACTGGCTCCTGAGCGGTAGCTAATTGATTTGAGCGGCTAAACTCTGGAGTTGTTTTTGAACTGCCGATTTTGCCGTGCCTCCAATGGCAGTTCTTCTTTCTACGCTGGCCTCGAAGTCGAATACATCCGCCACATCCTTGGCAAACCGGGAATCAATAGCCTGGAACTGATCAAAGGTCAATTGGTCAATCCCAGATAACTTTTCTTCCTCTGCTTTTCTGACGCATTCGCCTGAAATATGGTGAGTTTCTCTGAAGGGGACTCCTTTTCTGACCAAATAGTCCGCAAGATCCGTTGCCAACATGTCCATGGTCAAGGCACCCTCCATCTTTTCCTTCTTGATTTGAAGGGTCGAGATGACACCAGTGGAAATCAAAATGGAATGCTCAACGGTAGTCAAGGCATCGAAGAGGGGTTCTTTATCTTCTTGCATATCTTTGTTGTAAGTGGATGGGATCGACTTTAATGACATCAAGAAACCAGCGAGCGAGCCAAACACACGCCCACATTTGCCTCTCAACAATTCAAGAGAATCAGGGTTTTTCTTTTGAGGCATCAAAGACGAGCCTGTGGAGTACGCATCGGCTAACTGGATAAAGCCAAACTCAGCTGTGGAATAGATTATCAAGTCCTCAGAGAATCTAGAGATGTGATTCATAAACAAGGAGGACCAGAATAAAGTCTCGACGACAAAGTCGCGGTCACTCACTGCAGTTAGGGAGTTGCCAATAACGCTGTCGAAACCCAAGCCCTGGGCCAAATACTCACGGTCGATACCGTACGGGTGGCCTGCCAAAGCGCCGGCTCCCAAAGGAGACTGGTTCACTCTTTCCAAGATCTGCTTCAAGCGAAGGTAATCCTGCGTGAAGTAGGTGGCGTATGAGCTCAACCAATGCGACCATCTGATTGGCTGGGCTCTTTGCAAGTGGGTATAGCCTGGCATCAAGACGTCAATCTCAGACTCGGCTCTCTTTAAGATACTCTTGATGAAGAGGCCCAAGAAACTCACGAGCTTGGTCAAGGACTCACGCACATATATTCTCATGTCCGTGGCCACTTGATCGTTTCGAGAACGGCCGGTATGAACCTTGCCAGCAATGTGCTTGCCGATGAGTTCTCCCAACCGCCTCTCATTCGCCGTGTGAATATCCTCGTCTCCGGGTTTCTCCTTAAACAGCCCGTTTTTCCATTCTTCCCTGATGACTTTCAAGCCGTTGTGAATGTCATTCAACTCATCTTGGGTTATGAGTTGAAGTTTGGCTAAGCCTTCTGTATAAACCTTTGTGCCGGTCAAATCGGCGTCATACATGACCTTATCGTAAGGCAAGGATGCATTATAAAGATCCATCAAGGGGTCGCTGGCACCGGTAAATCTGCCACCCCATAATCTGGCCTCTGAAGGTTTAGACATGGCTGGTTGGGTATTGCAGTTGAAAAGTTCAAGAGAAGAAGAGTACAGGTGCTCTGAAAATGTTGAGATTCGTCACCGCGCTTATGTTGAGACGGTTGCCTGATTGGGAAGGTGACTAACATTTGATAGGTGCACACCATCGATGTGCGCGGCCCCAGGCTCTGCTTCTACAAATACCAACTGGATTCAATTCTCCAGGAAAAGTTCATATGCACGATTAGGTTTCTATCATTTCCTGGTGCCGCTTATGGCTTGCATCTTCCCGAGAACCTAGGGTATAATGAGCAGTCTCTAACGGTGAATCTGTCACACAACCACGCCAATATTCTCTCAGTTCCCAAGCCATAACCTCCATGAGGGCATGTACCATACTTTCTCAAGTCCATAAACCAGTAATAATCCGCAGCGTTCAAGTTTTCTCTTTTGATTGCAGCTTGCAATTCGTCGTAGTCATCAATTCTCATGGAACCACCGCAAACCTCACCGACGTTGGGCATCAACACGTCCACGGACTCGGTGACCCTTGGGTCATCAAGACATTTTTTCATGTAGAATGATTTGATCTCCACAGGGAAGCGAGTCAAAAGAATGGGAACATTCAAAATATCCGTCATCTTGCGCTCAGCAGCCTCAGCGATATCGTCGCCAAACTTGAACTTGTTGCCCTCCTCGTTGGGGATTCCGTTCTCATTCAACCACTCCAAGGCTTCAATGTACTGCATTCTCTTGAATGGCATCTTGGGGGCGTCGAACTTGGGGTTCAATTTCTTGACCAATGGGCCAGCAATAGGGTCGGACAACACCGAGGCAATGACGTTGACAAAAAGACGCTCGATGTGGTCCAACATCTCGTCGAACGTGAGAAAAGCCAACTCGGCCTCCGTGTGCGTGTACTCCGACAAGTGCCTTCTGGTGTGAGATTTCTCTGCACGGAAAGACTCTTGCACACAGTACACATCGCCCAAGGCGGGCAAGCACGTCTCCAAGTACAACTGCGAAGACTGGGTAAGATAGGCCTCTTCTCCATAGTAGTCCAATTTGAACAAGGTGGAGCCGCCCTCAACTTGCGTTTGCACCATGCATGGAGGGGTGACCTCAGTGATGGCTTCATCGGCATAAAACTTTCTCATGGCACCCAACAAAACGGCCCTGACCTTGAACACGGCCGACAATGTCTCGCCCCTCATAGTCAAGTGGCGCTGGTCCAACATCAAAGACGGATCGGCGTTTTCCTGCACCCTGTTGGTGAAGGAGTCGTCGCCCGAAGGTGCCAACCCAACAACCTCGTAGTAGTCAGCTTTCAACTCGACGCCACCAGGAGCAGACTTGCCCTCGGGCAACTTCTCAATGACGCCCTTGATGATCACGGTAGACTCCAAGGTCAACTCGTGGGTGATTCTGGCCTTGGCCAAGTCGCCCGTCAACACCGTCTGCAAGAAGCCCGAGCCATCTCTCAAAGTGATGAACGCAAGACCCTTTTGGGCCCTGAACCGGTGAACCCAGCCTTGAACAGTCACACGTCTACCGATGTTGTCCAGGACGGCCTTCAACTTGATTTTGTGGGCGGTGGGCAAAGACTTGTCCTCCTCGATCTTGATCAAGTCTAACTGGGCCAACTTCTTGGATGCCTCCAGGTGCTTCTTTTCCTGCTCTTGGTCCATTTTGAGCTGCTTTTCTTGTTTTTTCTTCAAGCCCTCGGCGCCTTTCTTGGCTTTCTTCAATGCAGACGCAGAGATGTCAAGGTACTCGGACTCCTCGCTGTCCTCCTTCTGCTTGTACACGAGGACTTTAGCATCCGGGCATGTGAAGAGGGCGAATGCAGGCGTTTGGAAAGGGGCTGCTTCGCTACCGTTACCGGCGGCATCAGCACCGGTTTTCTCGTTGACGTATACTTGGGACATGGCTGTGGAACGACTGCTTCAAGGCTAATTTTCTCGCCGCAGACCTTTAGCAAGTGTGCAGGTGCGATCTTTGGTGAAGAGTCAGGACTAAGGGCGGTGGCTCGCGCACCCTGCTCACCGAGTGCCTTCCAAAGACTGCCTGTTCCTTCCTGATATTTTCATTTTCGCCCAATCTCAAATGCTAAATGCTCCTTGTATTCCGCATGGTGTTTCATCAGCACGGACACGCCTTGGGGAGGTCTTAAGATTACAGAGGGTCTTTTGTACAGCGTAGAAAGTAGAGAATAGAGAGCGAGTTAAGGTTAGAGAAAACAAGGCGGAAAAAGGAAGGCAAGGTTGAAGATTTTGACCTGGAAGCGGACAAAGACAGTGGAAGACCATAGGTGGACCATTGCCTAGGTGGTGCGTTCATACCGAGTTTGGATTAGTGAAGGTAAAAATCTGCCCGACCCGGATTGAGTGTCAGGATGCCTTGGCGACTCTTGGTGCACCGCCGTTGCTGCTCCCAGCCTAGTGATTAGGATAGTCTCGTGGGAAGGGACTTTTGACCCGGGGCTCATGACCGGGAGACCTTTGGTTCTAAAGTTGTCCAACAAGAGACCGAATGTGGGTACAGGAAACCAACTACATACAGAAACTAGACCACGTGTGTTTGGTGGCCGTGCTCGCGATATGTCCGCCTGAAAAACATACTAGAAAGCTGTGACATTACACTAGTATTGAAGAATTGCGGCTCTACGATGCTTGAATAGTCATACACCAGGCTCTCACGCTGGGTCGAGTGATTGCTCAACCATGTGTCAGCTCTGCGTAAAGAATAGATGAGTCGTTAGGAACAGTGGTGGAAAATGGGATGTGGATGCGAGACTGAGCGAGACTGAGAGACTGAATGAGTCGAAGCTGTTCACTACATCGAAAGAAAACTCCTAAGAAGTGTTGAACGATATCGTTATCTGAAGATATACAGTTGTAACATGAAACCCCACATTCTGCTTATACTGCCCATCTATGCAGTGTGACTTCAACCCGAAAAAGTGAGGCGTATCGATCCTATTCCCCGGTTTGAGACCAGAGGGAAAACTCCTCAACGATAGCTGGCAGACGCAACGCAGCAATAAAGCCATATTCTGGATTTCCGGTGGCTCTTCTTATTGGACGGGGCCAGAATCCCCTAAGCCTTGGGTTCTCCGCACGCTACCAGAAATATGCATTGGCAGACATTTAACCCGTCCGATGGAATCTTGATGAAAATCAACTGGACACGGCGGGGTCTTAGTTACCCCAATTAATGAGAAGTGGCGCTTTCAATAGGGATTGAGCCAAAGCTGCCATCTGCTGGGCCATGGCTGAAGGAATCAGATCCATGCTACAAGGACTAATCCACAATACAGAGTTTATACGGGGCTCAAGATATTCCGGAATGTCTGATATTTTGGCGAGAGTTTCGTTTTTCCTTAGAAGTTTTGGCCCCGGCGCATTTCAGCCCACCAGAGGAAACTATGCCAGCAAGTCATTTTCTTGTGAAGGTTGGTTTTGCAGATGAATTCCGTCAGTTCCGCTTAGTGGCGCCTAGTGAACAACCGCCTGCCTACCAAATGATGCCAGAGAATTGGGCAATGCCTTTTCAAATAGTACAACTTTTGCAGGAAATGCAGTCTTAGAGTCAGATGTAATACACACATTCCCTGACTTCAGCTGGTGCAGGGAATTGTTTGGTGGGTAATTCTAAAAAGGTTCTTGAGCTGTTGAATGCGCCTCAGTGGACTGTAGTGGTTATTGGACGGTATTGAGGTGTTGACACCGCATAGGCCGACATTGGACAAATATCGGATAACACGAGTAAAGGCGGAACGACAAGGTCGAATGGTGGGCGAATCACAGAACACGAGAGACCCAGACCAAATGCTTGGCAAATTAAACTTCTGCGGACAAAAATCTTGAAGAGTCAGATTCACGAGGACAAATGCTTTCTTTTAGACCATGTACTTCTGAAATATCTATGGTGTTTTCTAATTCCGGCAACCTCATAGTTTTCTCGCCCGCATGCCAAATTCCAAGTTACACATTAATGTGTGACGATTTCGAGCACCAAAGAATTCAGTTACCTTGTGGGCATGTTTGCAGACCAATTTTTTTGTATTTGGGTCTTATTTCTGGTCTTATTTCTGTCTTTGGAAGCCAATTTTAGGGTAGCCTTTTTTCCCTAGGTTCACTTCCCCTCTAAAAATGCCGCGTGTTAAGGAGTAGTCTTGTTTCTCTTTGGCTCTTATCTATAGACTTGTAGGTTAATAAGTTCCGAACACTGGTTTAGTCCATCCCTCTTATCGCTTGAAAATTTTCCATAAACCATGATGTCCATTGTCCTTCCGGATGGGCGCGTGCATGCAGAATACAGGCCTACCCACTCACGAGAATTTCCGGCGAGATCCATGGTGCTTTTCTGTTAAAGTCTCGCCCAAGTACACCGCCGGTATTAGTTTCTCGAGAACGGTAACCATTCTTTTGCCATGTGCACGTCTCGGTCTAGAAGGAGTGGCCGCTAATTTCGCAGTCATTCTATTGGACTTTTGTCGATTGGACTATTGGACATGCACATTGCTCTTTTCCCATGAACAGTTCAAGCACCTTCCTTCTCAACTATTTCAATTTCAATTAATGATGACTTCTTTGTCAATTGAACATGCAACAAATATGCAATAATTCTTTTGAAACCCACCACCGTTAGCCTATCCCGTCCGCCCTCTTTGGACTCTTCTTATGGTCTTCTGAGTCATAAGTCTTCTGTGAGAATATTTCCATGAATATTCCTCTTTATGGTACCAAAGGGATTAGCCGGCACACCATCAACCGGAAATATTGGTGTATTACTGAACATCTTGGTTTCTTCATGTCCACCAACCTCTATGGCAAGCCGCACAATGGAGATTTGTCTCATTTTCTAGGTACAACACTGAATCAGCATGGGTCCCGATATATTCTTCACTAAGGTTTGGCATGGTGTGTTTCTTAGAGAGTCCTTATAGCCCTGACTATCAATATCACGCCAGCGACTGGCGCCTGTCCATTAGTATTATGAGATAAGTGCCATCATTTACTGATTCATAAACAGACTCAACACTCGGCAAACTCTTTCACTTTTTTGACATGCTACTATTCTGAGACACCAGCTCCTACATCAACTCTTCTATTCTACCAACCTGGTACCCTGAGGTAACAACTACCGTATGGACTTCAAGTGGTTTCTTGGCCGAAGAACTACCAAAGATTTTCCAATTTTCCGAAACCGATTTTTCAAGACTAAAGTCTAGGTGGTGATGCTTTCCTTGACATTTCCCGCTTACATTCACCGGTGTGAACGTACAATCACCAAATATTCAAAGTGAGCCACTTTGCCTCAGCCACTATGCATGAGTCAGTGTTGATAAATCACTATTGTAAGAATTACTATTATGTGAGCTCTATTGCATGAGCTACTGAGTCATGACAATCTCCGCTTACTGATAGGCTCAACTAAACACTCTCACGAGACCAAGAAGCTTGTCATCGCCAACTTTGCACTGGCCCGTTTGGCTAAACTTACTATTTGGGTGGTGTTTGAGTGTCAGCCTCAAATATCCGAACATCAGCAGGTCAAAGTCTGCTCAAAGTCTGCTCAAAGTCTGTTCAAAGTGCAATGCTTTGGAAGTGTATTCATGGACAGTGAAAAGCATAATTCATGCTTTTAGACCTGGTCACCGAGCAGGCTCGTCATCAGAACAATATGGTGATCAGACGTAGATTGGTGAATGGAGTTATTGTCAAGGCTTTGGTCAATATGCCAGCGATGTTAACAAGGGTATGCACGTATTCAATGTGTGATACTTTATTCTCGATCTGTTGTCTCACAAATTCTGTTTTAATCATGATTTGTTTTGACCCGTCAGATTTGTTTCGTCCCTTTACAGTCGCATTTGCTGCCTTGATATCACAATAGAGTTGAAGCCTTTGGACCAGATCAATCTCACTCAATAGATTACTTGTCCACACTGATTCTTGAGGTGTTGAGCAGAGAGCTACCAACTCAGAGTGCGTTGTGGAAATAGCGACTTTGGTTTGCAATTTTGATTTCCACAGTACTGGTGAGGATCCAAGCATAATCATGTTTCCTGTAACGGACCGACGCCTGTGATCTGTTTCCGATCCATAGCTGGCATCTGAATAAGCATTGACTTGATATGTTGATTGTGTCTCTTAAATGAGTCCCAAGGTTGCTGTTTTGCTGAGATAACGAAGAACTTTCCTTGCTGCTTTTAGGTGTTTTACCTTTGGCTCGGCTAGATATCTCGAAAGTTTCAGAGTGATGAAGTTGATGTCGAATCGGACTGTATTAGCCGCAAAGAGTAGTTTCCCAATGATGGATCTGTACTCTGTTTCGTCGCAATGTTGTTCGTCTTCCTCACTTGTATCTTTATCAAAGCCTTATGGGTCAGCAGACACAGCATTTGTTCGAGTTCCAATCAAGCCATAATTTAGCAAGAGCTTTTCAATGTAATCATCCAAGTGTAATTTTGTATAACCGTATCCTACTTTACTATTAATTCCAAGAAATTTCCTGGCTTCTCCTAAATTCTTCATTTCGAAGGTCCGGCTCAACATTTCCTTAGTTCTAGACACATCTTCGACACTATTCCCAATTACTAGTACGTCATCCACATAGAGAGCTATAAGAGTTGATGAGGATCCACTCTTTCTGTAACAGATAGAATTTTCATTAATAAGCCGTTTGAAATCCGTTTTCTTGATGGTTTCATTTATCACTTGGTTCCAGACAAGTGGTGCTTGTTTCAAGCAATATAGGGATTTGTTGAGTTTCAAGACATATTTTTCTTTCGAGTTGTTATCCTTCTTCGTGGGATAGTCTGGAACTTGTTGCATGTGAATGTTTTCCAGTAGTTCTCCGTTTAAAAACGCTGTCTTATTAGTGCCTGGCTCAGAGGGATTGAACAATCAAGCACTGAGCTCAATGAAGAGCAGGTGCATGGATACTAGCTTTAGTGACTCCTAATAAGTGGGACCCCATTATAAAAACCGGGGCAAAATTTGCAGGATAATGATGCGAAGAGTGAATACTCCAATTTCAGACCGGAAAGATCTTAGCCCAGTGGTGCCATTCATAGGAAGGTCCCGGTATTCTAAGGCGCGGTAGTTCCACATTATAAGCGGCTGCGGGTCTGTTCGCGCATGGTAGGTGAATTTTGCACCCAGGCGTGTGCTACCCGTGGTCTGACGATTCAAGCACCGAAAACTCTAGACTAACTAGTCTGGGCGGATGTGCTTTAAATGGCTTATTTCAACTTGCTCCACTACTGATTTCTTTTGCCATCTACACTACGTTCTCGGCTGTCCTCTCCGCTCTCACTACTCACTACTCACTACTCACTACTCACTACTCACTACTCACTACTCACTGCTACCACTACTCACCATTCTCGCCAGAGTAGTCCAATAGCTCAACACCCTGTCATGTACATACACTAACTAGGCGGAACTGACTGGAAACAACTACCGCCATCAACAGTCTACCAAGACCGATAACTGTGAAGTTGGCGCGATTTGAGCGCACGTACCAACTGTGGTTCGAACCATTCGCAAGAGATGCGTGGGGTTCATGAGCTGATTGTTTCGAACACTAATTTGTTGGCTTGTTTGCTGATTCATCGAATCGGGTGCTCATTTGTAGGCGCGTGATGGTTTCCCGCTGATAAGAGCGAGGCGTGGACCGCCGCCCAACGCTACACTTTGCCAAATCGTCGCAAAGCTAGGCACTTGAGTCACTTCATCATGGACCATTCTTCCGCGGCCTCTGCATGTGCACGGGCGTTGCCTCCGACGAGACCCCCGATGACTCACCCACTCTTTGGCCAAGCGTCAAACGCTTTGCTCCCCATGCACTCACTTCATTGCAAAGGTGGAGTAAGCGCTACCGCGTTCTCAATCCCTTTACTCGCACATGACCCGCCACCACTGATCTAAACTCCATGATAAGAGAAACTGGCTTTTAGAGACCCCTGAGGTTTCCGAGGGGATTTCCGAGGGGGTTTCCGAGGGGGTTTCCGAGGGGGTTTTCGAGTGGAGCTTGCAGTGAGTGCGCAGAGGAAGAAAGGGATGCTCTCGGCTATGAAGCAGTCTAATCGCGCGGATTCTCCCTACCCTCCATTCCTCTGCAGTGGGCAGCGCTTCTCTCGTGCGCGTTGGCCAATTTTTTCTCGCGCACTACTTGGCACTCGACCGTCACACATCCCGCTTGACCATCGCTGATCTTCGCACCTGACTTTCCCTAACCCTCGCTAACCCTCGCATCCTTCGCATCCATCTATGGCACTCGAACAAACCTTAGCGGCCCTTTCGTTGGCCACCGTGTCGGCTCCAAATGCGGTCCCTACAAAGACCTTAGTGTTCAAGCCCAAAACTGCCAAGACCGCCACCCCCGTGCCGGTGGTGGTGTTTGCAATGGCCTCAACCGCTACGCCTGCTGGGGCCATTGCCAAGGCCGCTGGAGTCAAGGAACCCAGATTGGCCAACGAGGCCTTGGTGCAGGAGTTCTTCGCCACCTCGCTCAAGGAGGTCAGCATCGCCAACTTGTCCAGTGCATGCGCTGGCAAGATCAAGCTCGTGGTGGATCTGTCCATTGCCTACGCCAAAGAGGATATCACCTTCGAGTTGTCCACGGCTCTGTCCAAGGTGGCGCTTCCCTCAAAGACTATCAATGACTTCTTGAAATCCACCGGCATTGAGATCATCCCAGCCGACTTCCAGACCGAAGCCTCTGCTTCTGCCGCGGCTGCTCCTTTAGCCAACGCGGCCGCAAGAAAGGACGCCTACAAAAAGGAGAAGGATGCCGCTAAGTTGGACGATGCTAAACTCATTGGTATCACGGTTGACAAGGCCAAGGACTTTTCGTCTTGGTACTCGCAGGTGGTGGTCAAGTCCGAGATGTTGGACTACTACGACGTGTCGGGATGCTACATTTTGCGTCCAAACTCTTACTTTGTGTGGGAGGAGATCCAGGCTTGGTTCAACAAAAGCATCAAGAAGCTCGGCGTGCAAAACTCCTACTTCCCCATGTTTGTTTCTTCGCGCGTGCTTGAAAAAGAGAAGGACCACATCGAGGGCTTTGCTCCCGAGGTGGCCTGGGTCACCCGTGCCGGCTCCTCGGAATTGGATGAGCACATTGCCATCAGACCTACCTCTGAGACCGTCATGTATCCATATTATGCCAAGTGGATCAGGTCCCACAGAGACTTGCCTTTGAGGTTGAACCAATGGAACTCCGTCGTGAGATGGGAGTTCAAGCACCCACAGCCCTTTTTAAGAACAAGAGAGTTCTTGTGGCAAGAGGGTCACACTGCGCACTTGACCCAGGAGGGTGCTGCAGAGGAAGTGGAGAATATTTTGGACTTCTACACTTATATTTATGAACAATTGTTGGCTGTTCCCGTAGTCAAGGGAAGAAAAACCGAAAACGAAAAGTTTGCTGGAGCCAAGTACACCAGCACAGTTGAAGGGTTTGTTCCCGCCACCGGCAGAGGAATTCAAGGTGCAACTTCCCACCACTTGGGAACGAACTTCTCCAAGATGTTCAACATTTCGGTGGAGAACCCTGAGGGTGCTGACAAGGAAAGAGTGTATGCTCACCAAAACTCTTGGGGTTTGTCCACCCGTGTGATTGGCGTGATGGTGATGACCCACTCAGACAATAGAGGTTTGGTGTTGCCTCCACGCGTGGCTCAAACCCAGGTGGTGGTGATTCCCGTTGGCTTGACATCCAAGACTACGGAGACCCAAAGGAAGGAAATTAATGACGGGGCAAAGAACATCGAAAAAACCTTGGCAGATGCTGACCTCAGAGTGACGGGCGACTATAGGGACAACTATTCTCCAGGATGGAAATTCGCCGATTGTGAGTTGAAAGGTATTCCATTACGGGTGGAGTTTGGTCCAAAAGACTTATCTGCCGGCGTGGTTACAGCCGTCAGACGTGATAATAACAAGAAATACTCTGTCAAATTAGAGGACTTGACCACGGAGATTCCCAATATATTGAAGATTATGCAAAAGGAGTTGTTGGAGAATGCAAGAAAGATTTACGATGAGCACCGTGTACGTGTGGACGACTGGAAAGACTTTGTGCCCACTTTGAACGCCAAAAACGTGATTTTGGCTCCATGGTGTGGGGTTCCCGAGTGCGAGGATGACATCAAGGACTCTTCGGCCAAGCAAGACAATGGAGAGGAAGAAGAGCAAGACGACAGGGCTCCGTCTATGGGTGCCAAGTCCTTGTGTACACCTTACGACCAGCCAGAGTTGAAGAAGGACCAGAAATGTGTAAGATGCGACAAGCCAGCTGTGAACTTTACAATGTTTGGCAGATCCTATTAGGGGTTATGTCTTGCAGAACTTCTGTGTCTATCAGGGTAGCATTGTCGGGCGCATTAAGGAGACCACATAGAGATGCAGCCCGTTTGGATCACATTCAGCTTTATGTTCATCAGCTTGTCCAGAATACATGCTTTGCTAAATCTTGAACGGAGTTATCCACCACCACGGTACGTCCCTCACTTTTTTCCAAGTGGTAAATTTTCTGTAGCTTTAACACGCCCATGATAAACTCCCACATTCTTGAGTAGTTCAACCCCACCTGCGCCACAGTATGCGCATCGTCCGATAAGCAGAAGCGGCCACCCAAGTCTAGTATTCGGCGACAAATATCAAGCTGTGGGTATGGCGACAGCCAGCCCTTCCTGAAGGCCGAGGAGTTCAACTCGAAGAGCCCGCCATACGCTACCACTAGCTCGATATTGGCCGAGAGAGCCGCCCATACGTCAGGCCAATCCGTCTCGATGTGCACGTCGGCAAGAGGCTTACCGGTGGAAAGATCTGTACCGTGCAGTAACAATCGGATCAAATCAAAGTGGCCCACCACGTCTGGCTGGATATGGCGAATCATTTCAGCCTGTAAGGCAAAGTAATCAAGAAAAAGCCGCCGAGGCGAGCCCGAGATACTCATGCACTCTGACCACGAGCTTGAGTCAAAGTCTATAGGGATACCGTGCACATGGTGAGTGCTACCCACACACATGTCGGTGACTTTCTTCAATTCCTTTGCGGCAAGAATATGGTCCAAGTCCACGCCCTCCACCTCGAAGCCCACCAAGATGTGCATGGACTCACGCGAGCGCTGGATGCGCCTGGCATGGTTCAAGTACGTGGCGAAGTCAGCCTCGAGGTCCAGCAGCGAGTAATTCTTCTCCTTCTCTTCCGGATAGAGATAGGCGTTGTTATGCCGAGGCATGTGTTCGGTGAGGCAGTAATGGGTGAAGCCTTTCTCCGCGGCTGTCAGTACCATATCCTCCAAGAGGCCTGACCCATGCAGAATGTACTGACCGCTATGGGAGTGATGCGAGTGCATTATAGGCAAGTAAAGTCAGGAATATGGGTTTAGTGGATTCTGCAAGATATGCTTTGGGGTTCACTGGATTCTGCAGGACACAGTTTGGGGTTCGCTGGATTCTTCAGGACACAGTTTGGGGTTCACTGGATTCTTCAGGACACAGTTCGGGGTTCAGTGGGTTCCGTAAGATAAAGTTCGAGGTTTTGTAGATTGAAGCCAGAGTAGTTTTGGATATAGGGAAGCGATATTGGAAGGATCGTGTATTAAATATGAAAGTCAAAGAGTCGGAATTTCTCGTTGAATGTGCATTGAGTCAAGGTAGCGGGCGGGAAAAGGCGAGCGTGTACGAGATTGAGGAGAGTAGTAGTAAGGTGGAACGCGCACGGATCATCACCAACTCAATGCTCCTTAGAAGCAGACAGTGCTGTCAGGTGCTCCCACGAGGCGCGACTCGAGGCGCGGGGGTATGGAGGGCAGGGGTGTCGCGACCATCGGGACCCTGTGCCAGCTTCTACAGCACTCTTCCTCGCACCCATCAACAACTTCTTCAAGGCGACAACCACAATGGGGCCATGACGGTGCGTGGGCTCATCCGGTCTGTGCGGTCGTCCAAGACCGTGGCTTTCATTGACATTGCGGACGGCACGCTGGCGCAGGTGGTGAATGTGGTGGCCCGCGATGGCGCCCTAGTCTTGGCCAAGCACAAGCTCAAGGTGGGACAGAGCATTGAGGTCAGTGGCCAGTGGCAGGAGTCACAGGGCCGTCAGGCGTCGGAACTAGTGTACGACCCGGGAAACCCTGAGCAGTCCCTCACGGTGGTGGGCGATGTTCCCGACACGTACCCGCTTCAGAAGAAGACCCACACGCTTGGCTTTCTCCGGGGCTTGCCTACGCTTCGACACCGCACGTCGACCTTAGCGTCGATCCTTCGGTTCCGCTCCCGCGTGGAGTCTACGCTTGCAAGTGTTTTTGAAGAGAACCACTTTATCAAGGTGAGCCCTCCGATCATCACCTCGACTGATTGTGAGGGTGCAGGCGAGCAGTTTGGGGTGGAGCCACCTTGGGAAAGAATGAGAGAGCGGGGGGGAGGGGGAGTGAAAGACAAAGAGGAAGTGGAAGACAAAGAGGAAGTGAAAGACAAAGAGGAAGTGAAAGACAAAGAGGAAGTGAAAGACAAAGAGGAAGTGAAAGACAAAGAGGAAGTGAAAGACAAAGAGGAAGTGAAAGACAAAGAGGAAGTGAAAGACAAAGAGGAAGTGAAAGACAAAGAGGGACAGGGAGGTAATGACGGACAAGAGACAAAATCAAGCTTCTTCGGTGCACCCTCCTACTTGACCGTCTCCTCTCAGTTACATCTAGAAGTCCTAGCTGCATCGTTGAACCGGGTGTGGACGTTGTCACCCTGTTTCCGGGCCGAATACTCCAATACAACGCGCCATTTGAGCGAGTTTTGGATGCTCGAGGCGGAGATTTGCCATGTAACTGATGTGCACGAGCTTGTGCACTTCACCGAATCCTTGATTCGGGCCGTGGTATCCAAACTCAAGTCTCTCGACCCTTCGGATACTGGCAGCTTGCAGGACCTCACCAATTCCCGATACGCAAAAGACTCCCAGATACTGAGTATATGGAATGGCCTTTTGGGCCAGGACCGCTGGCCTTGCATCACATATACCGAGGCCGTGCACATTCTCAACAATGTCAAGGCCAAGGGCCGGCTGAAGGGAAGGCTTGCGTGGGGCGACACCATTCTGACGGAGCACGAGAAATGGCTTGCAGGGAGCCATTTCAAGTCGCCAGTGTTCATTACCGACTACCCCAAGCACCAAAAACCCTTCTACATGCCTCTTTCCAAAGGCGTCACCGAGGAGCACGAGCACAAGACCGTGGCGTGCTTCGACTTGATTGTGCCGGAGATCGGCGAGTTGGTGGGCGGGTCCATGAGAGAACACGATTTGGCCCGGTTAAAACGAGAGATGGAGCGCAGAGAGATGGACCTTGATGGCATGCAGTGGTACTTGTCTTTGCGGGAGAATGGATCGGTTCCGCACGGCGGATTTGGCATGGGCTTCGAGAGACTCTTGGCGTACTTGAGCCATATGGAGAATATCAGAGATATCAGCGCTTTCCCGCGAGCTCCCAATGTGTGCCCATGCTAGTCATGGCCATGTTGACTGACGAATTTGGAGCCCGGGGGATTTGCGGTGGGTGGATTCGCGGTCGTGTTGAGCCCAGATGAAAAGTTTTCGAGGGCGACAAAAGCAACGGTGCACCAACATCAGTTATTCCCACGAACATGGATCAATTGAATGTCAAAGAACAGCAGGAATTCCAGCAGGTCGTGGAGGCCAAGCAGATGAAGGACTTCATGAGATTGTACTCCAACTTGGTGTCAAGATGCTTCGAGGACTGTGTCAACGACTTCACCTCGGCCAACTTGTCCACCAAGGAGTCGTCGTGCATCTTCAAATGTTCCGAGAAGTTCTTGAAGCACAGCGAGAGGGTTGGCCAGAGATTCCAGGAGCAAAAGTATGTATTGACGCGAGATTACCACGGGACCCGTACTAACCTACAGTGCTTTGTTGATGCAAAACTTGCAAAAACGCTAACGCGTGAAGAACGGCACAAATGCCTGAAAGTTTTGAGAAAGTGCCAGAAAGAGTTGAGAAAGCGCCAGAAAGAGCTGAGGGGAA
Source organism: Metschnikowia bowlesiae (assembly GCA_002370295.1). NCBI lineage: Eukaryota > Fungi > Ascomycota > Pichiomycetes > Serinales > Metschnikowiaceae > Metschnikowia > Metschnikowia bowlesiae. The sequence continues at coordinate 122,315 of NLAK01000022.1, read as the reverse complement.
AGTGGCCGAATTGTATATACGGAATGAAAGCAGATCGAACCAGGTGTAGGGATGCAACATAAACCAGAGAGATGCGCAAGGCAAGCGTGAGGCAGAAGGCCTTCGCTGGCTAGCGACTAGAGTATACAGCACATATTAGTACAGTTCGAGGAAACGAAACCAAGCCAATCAATACAAGCCAAGAACCCAATCAAGCAATATACAAGTCACACGAACTCTGGGTGGTGTAACGGAATTAGCAGAATCACTAGTAACCAGATGGGCCGGTGTATGCAGGACAGCATCAAGGACGTAAAAGGCAGGCAGAGCTGCTCGCATCTTCCTCCACCTTGGGCGCGTCGCATCAACACTAGCATGGATGAAAGCAGAAAATCTCTATATGTGCTATTGACCATCCACGCGCTCCGGAGCCATCTCTACACGGTCGGTCCGGAACTCAGCTATATACCGGCCTCGGAGCTTTTGCTTTGGGTCAGCAAGTGTATCCAAGACTACGAGGACGCCCATCACTACCCCAGGCAAAATGAGGCCTTGAATATTGAGCAGTTGCGCTCGTTGGTGGCGTCCACGGGCCTCAAGCGGCTTCTATCGTTCGAAACCGACGATCAGGTTTCGCTCGAGCGCTGGATACAAAACTTCAAGACCGTGGTGCCCGAGATCGTGGCGGAGTGCTCCATGAACTACAGCGACGTTTTGCTTCGGGAGCTCGACGAGCTCAAGTCAAGATACCTACGGGAAGTGGTAGCCGAGCTGGCGCATGCGGGCGAGGCAGATGCCGTGATTACCGAGGCAACAAAGGCCGATGCCATGAGAATTGACGCAGTGAAGGATGAGACGGACGACAGAACGTCCGAGCGCGACCAGCATAGCGAGAAGGAGCACGGCCTGGAGAGTTTGGCAATTGAGCCAACAGAGAAGAACGAGGACGAGGCGAGCCAGGACCGGGCGGGACCCAAAGCACCGCAAGGTCAAGATCAGGAGCAGGATGAGGTGGAACATCAAGGTCAGCAACAGTATGAAGAGATGGAGCTGGGGTATGCTGGTGAGGGAAATGCTGGAGAAGAACATGCTGGAGAAGGACATGCTGGAGAAGGACATGCTGGAGAAGAACACGGACAGGAAGGGCATGCTCATGGACCAGAGGAGGAGGAAGGACGAGAAGCACAAGATCAAGGCCAAGAGACGCAGATGAACCCTAAAAATGAACCACAAGAGTCCGTGTCTGATGTCTCAGACCCAGCCTTGAAAGAGGCAGCTGAGCCAGTACTCAAAGAAGCAGAGGCTAAAGCAGAGACTAAAGCAGAGACTAAAACAGACTCTAAAGCTGAGACTAAAGCTGAGACTAAAGCGGAGACTAAAGCGGAGATTAAAGCGGAGGCCTCGAAAGAGACGCCGCAGGATAAGGTGTCAGCACCGATTCAAGGCGATGTGGAGAAGGAGACCCGAAAGAGACCCAAGTCGCCATTCACGCTGGCGCAGAAGCGCAAGCGGTTCCAGAATATCGCCGTGAACCTCGTGAAAACTATCGAGGAGCATCGCTACTCTTCTCCATTTCTCACCGCGGTGCTGGCCAAGAATTACCGGGATGTCATCTACGAGCCCAAAGACTTGAAGTCTATTTTGAAGAATATCAAACACAAGGACTTGCTCAAGAGTTACGCAACCGTCAAGGAGTTGGAGCGCGATATCATGTTGATGTTTGCCAACTGCGTCATGTTCAACAAATCCTCCATGCCCTTGGTGGGCATGGCCCAGGAAATGAAGGACGATGTACGAGAGACGTTTAAGATGTTTGAGGAAGCCGAGTTACAAATGCGCTGGCGTTGAGGGTGGTTGTTACGTGGAGTTCACGAGGACAACTCGGTGAGGAACTCAATTCAGATTGCTCTGTGGCAGCAGGAGCTCTCCGCGAGTTTTGCCCCAACACGTGTGAATCAAACCCGCCACTGAAACAGGAAAGGGAAAAGCGCTTTAATTGGCATGGTTTTGCCCATGCCTTTGCTGGAGTCAAAGCCGGACGTCGTGGTTTGCTTCTGGAAAGTCTCTCGATACCAGGACTTTAGTATCACAAAGTGTCGGATGGTGTCGAATCATTGGTGGTGGCACCCGAACATGTGGTGGTCACGAATTGGCGCAAGAGAAGGATCTTATCTTTTTGAGCAAGAATTCAGTTCCGGGACTAATAGATGGGGAGCACAAGTTACATTACTTGATGAGCCATGGCGCAACGAGCAATTCTCAAATAAGTCAGGAAGCTAAACTGAAGTTGTCCAACATAAAACCTCCGAAAGTACGCTTGAGAAAGTACAATGTTGGGGCACAATGTCAACTTGCGCCGCGCCAAGAGTATTCAAACACTTTTCAGCGTGGACGAGTCGAAGGCTACTATGAAGTGCGAAAGTCCCACACCATTGAGATTGTGTGGAGGCCAGCAAAGATGGCACAACCTGGGATGTGTTGCAGCCATTGCGCCTGAAAAACACCCGCATAGAACCAGCCCAACGGCACCCTTTGCAGTTTTTGTGAGTAGCTAATTGTGTTTGGGGAAAACACGGGGGCTGAGCTCGAGGTGGAGGTTGGCCGGGTGGTCTGGGGAGTCTCAGCTGGAGCCTTGATGGTAACACTTCGATTGCTTTCACGTGGTCAGAACAGAAACAGATGCGTGGCAGGATCCACCGCCGTCCATAGCTTGGAAAGTGTTGATTCGATTTGGTCACATCTGAAAGAGAAGAGAGAGGAACAAAAGACGAATCAGAAGCAAAAAGCATAGGCAGAAAAAAGCCTCAATCAAAAGCGCACTATGAAATTGACAATGAGCAAATACAACATCAAATCCAGCTAGATTTGCATAATCTACTGTGAGGTTCACCATGAGCCCAATATTGCTACCCCTTTGAGGAGGCGCCAGACTGGCCGGACACAAAGTCAAGAGGAACCTTCCGGCAGGCTCCAATGTTCAACCATGAATCACTCTACAATATCAAGTATTTCACTTATGGTACGGTGTTAAAGCAGGACTCAACAACAGCGCATTAGGCGTTTTATGCATATTTGTAGCTTGAACGCGTGAGCTACCACCCCTAATAAAACGCATGCTCTCATTGCTCAGCACAGAGCTTCATATTCAACATCTTCAACGGTTCAAATGGATTTCTTTCGATTTTTGGTCGAAGCGATGACCTGCTGAGCGGGGGTATACCACCAATGGATGCCTCCGGGAATTCCAATCTTGGTGGGGCTTTTTCATGTCTTGAATCACCTGAAGCTTCTTGTTTCCAAGCGTGTTAAATACCTCAGTGTCGTCTCAGGACTTGGTAAAGCTGTGGAGTACACCATCCTGGGCCTTTTCCGAGCCCTAGACGTACTAAGGAATGTCACACTAAGGAGCGTAGAGAGTACTCTAGTGCAAACTAATTGAAGGGCCGTTTTGGTATTTCAAAACTTGTAGAGCTTCTTTTTGAAAGTGATCCAGCGACCTTTGGCGAAATGCCTTTTATGAGTGCAATTTGGTAAAGACTGACTGAAACTGAAAACCCTACCTAAGATTCGCACTGAGATACCCATTAACTAGGGTATAGAATACTTATTAAGATGAGACTAAAATTAAAATAATTCGGGGATAACAATAAGGGCAAGAGTGATATGATTTTTCTTTCTAGTACCCTGCTATACATGCACTAATAGACAGCAGCGGGTGGCTCAAAGGATTTAAGTCAGTGTGGCAAGAGGATTCATGCCACATTAGCAAAATAAACGAACCAGGATCCAAGAATTTCCACAGTAAGTTCCAAAGCCTTTGAAAGAGCACGATGCTTCACACCAACCTTCACCAGCATTCGATATAATATCTTGAATCTGGAGCATTCCTCGTATGCACTACTGATTTTGCAGCACCTTTCGTCGTCCGACCGGATTGGACTGCTTGCTCTCTGTATATAAAAACTATTATAATAATTGAGGCGGTTTCTTGATTTGGGCGGTTTCTTGATTTAGGCGGTTTCTTGATTTAGGCGGCTTCTTGATTTAGGCGGTTTCTTGAATTGGCTAAAGGGTTAGCATCGTGTTTTCCCGGTTCGAAATTTCGCTGCGCTTTGACTACTCTCGAACACCGTCCGCATCAGGAGTTATAAGGAGAGGCAATGATTAAGGCATGATTAAGGCGTTTACTAATCGTTCGTACATAGAGCACGCGCTGAGTCTCAAATCTTCAACAAGCACCCATACTGAGCTTTATGACTACTCTACTACCTGTTGGAACGTGAAACTAGTGCAACTGAGGGTGCAGGTCCGCCTGACTGCATCCTGATGTAACAAGTGTCGAATTAAGAGGCATGTGTCAGCATGTGAGCGGCAAACTATATTGCAAGCTGTACAGAGTCAAGAACAGGACGCAACATGGCAGGATTCAGCGGGGCGCAGATAAACCCTCCTTGAAGCCAACAAAGGAGGAAGTATTCATACAAGAGCCAATACGCAGCTTGTATAAGGTGAGTGCGAGATCGTACAGGGCACTATACATGAGGGGTTTCCGCTATAGTCTGGGCGGCATCAATCACGACAAGGGCTCAAGAACGCTTAGTGTATTCAGCGAATTAGGAGAGAAATGTTGCTTACAGGAGTTTCACAACTAAAGAAGTTGTGCGAAGGCTACTTGATAAAGATTCCGCATTATGGCAGTGTACTACAGCTCTTAGCAGTATCTCTCATGCCAATACCATGGAGATTCTCCTCCAGGCGGAATGCGCTGTACCTTTCAGGACGCTAAAGCACAAAAAGAGTGTTGATCAGAATCCAGATACCATATAGGCTCATAGTGAATACACCATTATGATTTCATTACGATCTTCTTTAAATGATTGTCGCTCGCCAATATCCGGTGCGATGTACGGTTAATGGCGGAAACCTCGCTCTCATCTCCATGACGTCTCTTGGATGCACCCATCCCGAGGCCGCATCGGACTCTGGCAAGAAAAGTTTAACCCCATTCGGCTATTTTGCCATACGGCTCCAACAGCCTTAGCACATTTCCCATGGTTTTCCGTCTAGCCCCGAATGATGTCTCAGAACACATCCTTTCCAAGCACTAGAGTCTACTTGGTTTGTTCATGACATTCAATTACATGGCTACAATCAAACACATCACAAGATTCAATTACATGGCTCATTAGTCTATATTAAAGGTGGGGCGACAATGTGGGTCTAGCTCCTTCCACCATGGAAAAGCTTGCGGAAAAACATGGCAATGGGGTCTTTGTCGTAGTCGTTCACCACCACAGTGTCGCCCAAAGCAAGCTTCTCGCCGTGCACACCCAATTCATGGTCAACCTCCTCGTCCAAAGATTGCACGCTGGCCAAGCGGTGGTCTCTTAAGCAGAATGCCATGACTATCAACACCACGCACAAGCAGAGCCCCACGATACACATCTTCTTCTGGATATCGGCGTATGCCATGGCCACGGCTCTTCTCTCGGGGCTTCCCCAAACGTACAGCAGCGCAAAAGTGAAGGGGTCTCCGTAGGCACTCGTGGCTAGCGAGGTGTCTGCGCCCAAAGCAGCCAACTTCCTGAAAATAGTGCTTGGCATAAGCTGTGTCCACACGGCACCAGAGACGGCAGTGCCAAGAGCAGAGCCAATGGAGTAAGATGCCAAGTAGAGCGAGAGAACCACCGCCATGTACTCGTGGTTGGTGCATGTCTGGATGGAGAGCTGCGTCGTGTAAGTGAAGAACCCAGCACCCAAACCGAGCACGCACAAGCCGCCAATGACTCCCTCCTTGATGTGCTGGTGCTCGAGCCCGGTGTTGGAGCCTCGGTAGTGGAAGAGGATTCCCATGGAAACAAACCACAAAGCGCATCCAAAGATAATGAAGGCCTTGGTTCTCTTGACATAGACAATGACGAATCCCAAAAGCGGGCCGGTAATCACAGACACAAACGAGTACAACGACGTGATTCTGGTGGCGGCCTTGATGCTAGTGTTCATGCCCACCACCAACACCGTGTACATGAAGTCGTTGGGCATATACCAGATGAAGTTGATGAGGCATGCGATGATGAGTGCCGCCCACACCCCGCGGTCCCTCATGAGAGGGAACGGGATGATCGGAAACTTGGCGACCTTCCACTCCCAGAAGATGAGCACGGGAATCAAGCACACCCCAATCACAAGGGGCGCGATGATGTGCGCCTGCCGCCATGCAGTGCTGGAGCTGATGTAGGAGGCGGTCTTGTTACCAGCGAGAGTAAAAGGAACCAAGATGAACCCAAAAACACAGATGATGAGGAGAATTCCCACCACGTCGATTTTCCAGAAAATGTCCAACAAAAGGTTCCTCTGCGCGTGCTGCTGCTTCTCCGCTGCCTTGATGCGGCGCCAGGCCTCGGTCCTGGAGGCACTCCATCTCTGGTGGATGATGCAAGCAAGTAATGGCACACTGGCTGCAGGGAACACTCCGCCCCAGATTCCAATGCCCCACGACCACGAATGTTTCGGGTACATGGCGGTGAAAATGTTTCCCGAGACCCAGGTGTTGATGATGAAAGGAAGCGCTGGAATAAACGACGCAAACAAACGCCAATTCAAGTTGGACATGTCGGCCAAGGTCACCTCCAAGATCAACTGCACGCCGGAATAGCCGATCTGGTACAACACGGCGCCGGCGGCAAAGCGCTGGATATCGTAGGCCTGCGACTCCACAATGGTGCCCATAAAGTAAAAGAGGATGGCCACCACAAACAACTCCAACCGGCCAAAGTAATCGGACAACCGGGCGTAGGTGGGCTGCGCGGCGGCGGCAACCACGGATCTGATCACGGTGACGGTGGTGAAAAGAGAGTGCTGGCTGTAAGAAGCCGTGGCGTAGATCTGGAACTGGGACCGCAAGGTTCCGTCCAAAGCGTAGACGTAGGAGCAGATGAAGGCGGCTACGTAGTATGCAACCTTCAAGAGGGGGGTGTTGTATTGCGCCGTCATCAATTCGGTCATTTGCACACCGTGTGACTGAGACGTGGAGGTTGCCGGAGAATTGTCTACCTGGGGCGTGACCATATACTTGAAGAAGCTCAGGACATTGGTGACACGCACTGGCTCATGATCGCTGGAAGACTGATGATTTTGGTACTTGTCTTGGTCTGCCGATGTGGAGGAGACTTGGGAGGATGCCCCAGATGCAGGCGCCACCTGGTGCTGTGGTTGCTGAGCACTCATTTGGGTAGCGAAAAAGAGCAGTGGTGCTGATGATCAAGATATGCGATTGATTAAAAAGATCTGATTGATGAGATAAGTGCGGGCTCTCGCACTCACAAGAGACTAAAATTGCGCAGAATTTTTTTTGCTACTTGCACTTGACTTGCATTTTGCATCAGGTCTTGGCATTTCGCTTTTTTATGTGCATGACTGCATGGGTTAACGGTGCGCCAGGCATCATCGGAGACCTCGATGGAGTTGGCTACTCGGACCCGCTGGCCACGGTATCTTGCTCGGCTTTTCACTCAGAAATGGCGGAGCATCTCGTCGGAAAGGTGGACCTCAAGGGTGACCACGATGCGGGGACTTTCATTGCTCATGAAGTTCGGAGCCCCGTTCCGGGTCGATGTATGCACGCACGGCCCTTTGAGTACCGCGCGCGTACCTATGCGCACGCATGTGCATGTATACCACATCCGGTAGCTCATCTCGAAGTTCAGGGGTTGTGCCGGTTCTCCTTTCGGCGATTCCCGGTATGCTCAACCTTGGTCAGCAATGAGGAGACTAAAGCCTCCAATGCCTTTAAGCCGCCTGTTTGGCCCATTTGAGTCCGCATGGCTCGTTCGGAAAAAACGTGCTCACATGCATCTAGCAAGAAAACATGTCGCACATAGGTGTCCCGAACTGTTAGTACTCGCATCCAAGCCCCGTGCGCGAGCCAAAATGCCTTGTCGGAAAGAAAGCTCCCGGCGTGCCACATGACTGGGCCTGTCGTTTGCCAAAGCAACACCCCCCAGTCCCCCGTTTAAAAATTGAGCCTCTTTTGGAAAATTTAGGTTGCCTTTGTGCCATGCAAGCCCTCGGTATCCCTTTGTCGTGGACGTCGTTCTCGGGTCTTGTGGAAACTCTTCTTGCACAACGTCTAGAGGTGGTTTGGCGCGCGCGTGCATAAATGCTCTCCCAGATGTCGAAGAAGAAATGCGCTTCGACCAAACGTCACCTTGAGTTTATGCGATTGCCCTTTTTGACCTACTCGTGTCGCCGAAACGTAGACCATTTTCATCAAGGCATTGCGTTGCATTCAGGCGCGGCTCTCACGATGCGCGTTGGGCCAAGGGTATTTTTGCTCCCGGCGATGCAATGAACGCGGTAGGTTTTGGAAGGACTCTCGGCCCACTTCAAAGGCCAAATGGGCCACCGGCCGTTTTGCCAGAGCCGGACATCCAGTGACACGTGAGTCATCCATCTTTGAGTCAGCACTGCCGTAAATCCGCCGTAAATCCGCCGTAAGTCTTCGACACTCATGAGTACTGCGCTTCACTCAACATCTCCGCTCAAAAGTCAACTTGTGCAGACATGCGATGCGACATGTAACGAAAGAATTTTTAGGAGTTGATTAAAGAAGGAAGCGAAAAGAAGCATCCCAAATTATGACCCTTGCAAAGAACACTAGGGACCGCGCAGACCCTCTGTTTGGGCGTCTTGTGCAGGGTCATTATGAGGCCGACCAAGTCCACGATGAAACTACTATTCTGACGAGATGCATGTATCACGTGCCGACCCCCGCTGTGGTCGGTCTAATGCATCACCAAGACTCTACGCGATACGAAGGGTCTGGCCTGGATTCCGGGAGAACAATGCGGCCCCTTTCCTCCGAGATTCTCTTCTGCACCACCTGGAGCATTGCGTACGCCACAGTCAAGATGGGCGTAGGCACACGATTGCGCTGGGCAATTCTTATGGGGTTTCCGACAATCACCTCGACCTCAATGTTATTGCCCTTGCGGACATCTGCGAGCATGGACGGCGCGTAGTACTCGTCGTCATCGGTGCGCAACATGGCCTCCAAGTCTCCGTCAGACAATTCGATCCCGTCCGACTTTGCTATGGCCATCACTTCCTTCATGGCTCCTCTCACCAATGAATCCGTGCCCCCAAAGATCTCCAAGCGGCCCATATCCACGTTGGTCAATGCGCAAATGGAATTGAACGTGGCATTGTACAAGAGCTTCTTCCACCGGCTATGCCGGACGTTCTCGTCGTACACGCACACATTCTGGTCGGTTTTATAGAGCTCCACGAAGGTGTGGGCGCATTTCCGCTGTGCTTCCAAGGGAAGATTGGGGTTGACAAAGTACCCTATCTTGTTCATGTCCGCGCCCACGTGCTTGATGACGCCTTGGAAGTTGGTGGACGAGATCATCGAGATTCCGCTCAACACAATATTGTTGGGGTACCGTTCGAAATAGGCGTTCTCGATGTCAATGCCGTTTTGCATGAGCACAATGGACGTGTGGCCGTCGGTGACCACGGGACTCACCACCTCCTCCATGGAGGAAATATCGGGGGTGTTTTTGGTGCAGATCACCACGTAGTCGTAGACGCCAATTGCGGCAGCTTGGTCGAGGCTGGCCACTATACGGTGGGGCATAAACCGTTCGATGAGCCCATAGTCAACTGACTCGATGCGGTAGCCCGACTTGGAGACGCGGTCGTAGTCGGATCGGACCACGGTGGTGATATCAACATCTGGGTGGAGACCAAGTGTGTATGATGCAATTGTTCCCACTCCACCGGAGCCTAGAAGAAGCACTTTGTAAGCCATGGTTTGCGGTAGAGGTGGGATGATGGCGGCTTTTATAGTGTTGTGCCGTGGTAATGCATGCAGCTGCCGAAGTGCTGAATAGACTCCTTATCTCGTGCATGCCCGCGCGCTTACTTCCTATTGTGGCCGCTTCACGTCAGTCCAAGAGTAGCGGCGGCAAGCATAGTGTGGGGTCAGTGCGAGCGCGCTGGCAGCATTGCAGGGCACTGGCTTCACAGGCATCCCAATCAGGAGGCACCACATCCCTAAGCCACCGGACGTCATGGCGCAGTCTTCAGTAGCAGATATTTCAGATGCCCCGCGGTCACGCGGTCGCGTGCGACAAGGTATAGAACTGACTTTCCCCGAAACAACCCTGTTTTGGCGAACATCTGGCGTGCACTGGTGTGCCGCTCGCTCTTGATACACACTTGATGTCCACATGTTCCACACGCTAAACGGCTCCACGCTTGAAACGGTCAACCAGACAAAGACGCCTGTAGGGTATCAAGTTCCCACGTCCAAAGCAAGGCGTTTCACCGGCCCAAGAGCCAGGTCCACCCGAGGCTGTCTTTGCTGTCGCAAGAGGAAGTAAGTAACTGTCAGAAGTCTCCACCACCAGCAATTAACCTCAGGAAAAAATGTGACGAGGTCCACCCCGTGTGCGCCCGGTGCAAGAGTACAAGCATGGCTTGCATATGGCCGAGCTATGCCCAAGGCCGAAGCGTGAAGCAGACATTGCCAGTCGATGAACCCCTGGCAGTCAATCCCCACAGTCCCGAGGGAAATGCGCAGGACGCCTCCCTTCATAATCTGCATATTGAGCCCGATGTTGAGCCAGTTCTTAATGATGAGCCAGTTCTTAATGATGAGCCAGTTCTTCATGTTGAGCCAGTCCTTCATGTTGAGCCCGTCGGACATAATCTGCAAGGTATCGAGCCCGAGCGTCACATTGTGCAAGATGTCGAGGCGCGCTTCGACCTTGACTTGGTGGTGCACGAATTGAACGAGTTCAAAAACGACTTGGCCAGCTTCCAGGCCGAGTTGGAGGAGCAAAAGGCTCGAGAAGCGACTGCGGGGTGCCTAAGCGCCGACCGCGAGCCGCCAGTGCATCCCTTGGCAGGCATTGCCGTGACAGACTTCCGTCATGCGTCCAAGTTGGACTCGCAGGGCCTTGTATACCTCGAGTACTACCGGGAAGAGTACTGCACATTTGTATCGTTAGGAACGGAGTCGCTGAACTACTTTGCATCCACATTCATGGCGCTCGCCAAAAATAACTCCAGCATAGCCTATGCGTTGGCAGCATGGGGGGGCTACTACCTCGAGCTCAGGAAAGACAAGAGCGACTTCACCGGGCCATGGCGGTACATGCAGGAGGCTGCTAAGAGCATGTGCCAGCAGATGGGCGACAACTTGCAGCCCAAGAGCAAGGACGATACGTTGTATCTTTTCGCCTTCTACCTCATCTTCATTGGCGTGGAGGTCTGTACAGGCGACATTAGGAACTGGCGCAGCTTCATGTGCCAGTGCGGCCAGCTCTTGCAGTCAAGCGGCGGGCTCTCTGCGGTCAGTGACATGTTTTCACGCAACAACGACATCCAATGGATGATTCTGGACTTTGAGTTCCACGATATCGTGTCGCTGAAGGCACTCGCGTCGGGGCCCATGTTTCCGCTCCACGAGTACGACGCGGCCTTGGACCGCGGCCCCTCTTACGGCATCGACCCGCTCCAGGGCATCGTGGGGCCGCTATATAGGCTCATGTGTCACATGGGCAGCGCCAAGGCCGAGCTCAACCATGAATGGCGCCATATCGACTCGCTCCTCCGCGCCGCCAGTCCTAGCGCCAACCTGTTGCGGTCTGCCCACTACGAGAAGGTGCAAGCGCGGGTCCATGATTTTGCGCTGCGCATCGACTCATGTCAGCCGCACCGCCACCACATGACTCTCCTTGCACACCTCCCGACTGAGAAAGGGCTCCACCTCCAATTGTTTGAGCTCTACCGGTACGTATGCAAAATCCAAATGGCTACGGCCCTCGAGAAGCTCGCGCCCAAAACCGTGCAGGTCCAGCACTTGCTTTTGAAAAGCCTCGCCCTCATCGATATATTGCTGAAGACCCGCTTCAAGGCGTCGTTGTCGTTGCTGCTAATGGTATGTGGAATGGCGTGCGCCACGACCCACGACAGGACACAAATGATCCACAGGTTTCGCCACCATCGAAAGCTGTATGAGTTGGGCAACTTACAGCGCATTGAGGAAACACTCACGGAGGTATGGCGCCTCAATCCCACGGGCGACGTGTGTATCGACTGGGCGGAGTATGTAGGCGAAAAGGGCTGGCACTTGTATCTCGGATGACCTCAAATTACCCGCCGCGCAGTTATTCTCGGCCTCCAAAAGTGTCATGTGCGGGGCGCGGCTGTGCTGAGGTTGTGCTCTCCACTCCTCCCCCCCGCCTTTTCGGGGTTAAGCCATGATTGACTTTGGCTACGGATGAAGTGGTTCGAGGGCTTACTTCAAGGGTATTCGTGGGCGGGAGGCTTCTGAGACATTATCGCGAAAGATTGTCCCAAATGAGCACCCTAGATGAAACCTCACGCGACCGCGTGTATGCAGTATCATCATTTACCATGTGCGCCTGTGCAGTACAACCCTTTATCGTGTACTTCTGTACAGTACACTCGTGACGGCCAAATTCAACACAAAGAATATAAAAGGAACGGGATTTCTCCGAAAGGGTAGCAGTTAATTCTACAGCCAGAAACAGCACTAATTGTTTTCAGATAATTTCCAATATTAATTGCAATATATTCCAGTTATAATCCCAATCTATCCCGGCTTTGATCCAATCAAACTACTCAATCAAACTATCCCCGTTATAATACCCAACAAGCGATATCCCTAATCCTCCAGCCTTTTTACAAAACCACACACTAATCCACAATGTCGCAGGAGTCAAATCACTCTATCGTCAAGGAACAAAATGCCTACGTAAAGCCCGAGATGGTGGCCAAGGACTTTGCGAGAACCTATCCCACTCCACCCCAAGACACTTATCAGAATTTCATCCTGACCATGGGCAGCCTTTTTGGGTGCTGTGGAGTTTTCTGTTTCTTGTGCGAAAACCCCTACAAAACAGTGGACCAGGGAGAGGTAGGGTTGGTACAAACCTTCGGAGCGTTATCCAGAACCATTGAGCCCGGAACTTCATACGTCAACACGTGGTCGGAAAATTTGACCCGAGTCAACATCAAAATTAACACACGCGAGCTTCCTCCGCAGGCATGTTTCACCAGAGACAACCTCTCGGTGCAGGTGACGTCAGTAGTGTACTACAATATCATTGACCCGCAAAAGGCGATTTTCTCCATCTCCGATATCCACTCTGCCATCAATGAGCGCACTCAGAATACCATGAGAGACGTTATTGGAAACCGAGTGTTGCAGGATGTGGTGGAGAAAAGAGAGGAGATTGCAGAATCCATCGAAGCCATCATTGCAAAGACCGCCGCCGAGTGGGGAGTGAACATTGAGTCCATTTTGATCAAGGATCTCACGTTACCCCCCTCAGTGCAAGAGTCCTTCGCAAAGGCCGCAGAGGCCAGGAGAATTGGAGAAGCCAAGATCATCAACGCCAAGGCCGAAGTGGAGAGCGCCAAACAGATGAGAAAGGCTTCAGATATCTTATCGTCGCCTGCGGCGTTGCAGATCCGGTACTTGGACGCGTTGCAGAACATGAGTCGGAACCCGGGCACGCGGGTGATTTTCATGCCGAGTGCAGACTCCATCGAGAAGATCGTCCACTCGCAGCAAAGATCGCATATGAATGGGGGCGATACCGCCGTGGCTCAAGACCCATTTGCACACAATTCCGAGAGGCAGATGATCGATAATCTACTGATGCAGGAAGCTCTCAGAGACAACTAGTGGCGGCGCGGCCGTCCCGAGTCTTTGATAGCCAATTGCGCGGCGTGGATTTCAACCCACTAGTGGCTAAGAGGTGATCTCCCTTGATATGCTCGCCAAATGCCCCGTTTTTGGCCTTTCCACCCGCATGGCACGCCACATGCGTCAAGAAAGCTCTGCCTAGTTGCTGCGACCAGGAGGACGAGTCTGAGCGACCAAATTGTTATCGTTCAATTTTTATTTCAACTTCAATAATCATTATTAGTTAATACTTGCGATAAATCAGATCTGGCATGATTAAAACTATGACTAGCTAAGAAGAAATATCACCACTATAAAAGTACAGTACTAGAAGCCGCTTATCAGAGCACAGTATTAAAACCCGGTTATTAGAGTGCAGTATTAGAAGGCGGTGTTACTAGATATGGAATTTCTGAAGAGACTTTTCAAGCAGTTGTTACATTGTATTTTTGCAAGGCAGTATTAGTAGGGCAGCTTCGACAAGTGCTACAGAGACATTTCCACATTCGCACCGGCCATGCTTTTCCTGGCAACAATTAGATTTGCTGGCCAACGCGCCAGACTTCCAAAGTCTATAGCCATCTTGTACACCAGCCCTATAGCGACAAACCAGCGACAAACCAGCGACAAACCAGCGACAAACCCAGGACAAACCCGGGACAAACCCAGGGACATTTTTGCGACCATTCTGAAGACTACTATGGCGGTTTCGGCCGGTTCTTACAAACTCCTCGTGTCCAGGTTCTAAACAGTTGCCTGTCCCGCGCCGCCTGCGACCAAGCAGACCCTTTCTGCGCGAACTGTATCCTCCTGCAGAATTGCACGGTCGGTTGATCCCACGCTCCCTCACACCTATCAGGCCTTCATCTTCACTCCCCACGCCTTGCCCACGCCTTGCCCACGCCTTGCCCACGCCTCACCATAGTGCCATCTTGTTCAGCGTGTCCCGCACCGAGTCTTTGTCTGTTTCGCTTCTCGTCCCTTACCTTCACCCATCCCTCGATCCGCCAGCGAGCAGGCAGCGAACCTCGTCTTCCACAAGCTTACCCATAAATGGACTCCAACAAGTTCTGGACGGGGCAGTCCTCGCTGCAAAGCCAACCGAGCAGCAGCACGGCTCCCCCGGTTTCTTTTGGCCTCCAGAGCGATACCAGGTCCCCAGTCGCCAACAGGCCTCCAGTCTCAAGCAGGCCTCCAGTCTCAAGCAGGCCGTCCGTCTCCAACAGGCCGTCTGCCTCCAGCAGCCCGCCCGCTTCAAGTAGCCCGTCCGCACCCAGCTATAGAAACATCAACAATTCTACCGACAGTATACCTGCAACGGCCGAAGCCTCAAACACCATCCCATTATCGCTCAAGGCGCAGCAGTTGACACTAGAGGAGTCCAAAACTTACATGCGCTGGTACCTGGACATCTTGGCCCGTACCAACTCGCGCACCGTTTCCATCTCGGATGTGTACCAGTTCTTGAGCAACTTCAAGATATCCCCGGCCATCAAGGAGAAGACCAAGCGGATCTTCGCCAAGTTGCTCCATCTGCTCAACATCGGCGAGTTTTTTGCGTTGCTCCGCCTCATCTCGCATGCCCTTCAGGGCCGTGAGCCCGACCGCTCTCTCATTGCTATCGAGACCAGCATCCCCACGCCGCCGTCGATCCTTTCGAAAAAGCGCCTCAATGACGACACCGAGGACTCCGATTTGGATATGGACTCTCGCCCCGCTGATGCCCCGTCCACTCAGCTTGATTTGGACCTGTTCACGCAGTTCATGTTGACGGGGGAGCGGCCCGACGACAAAAAACCGAAGAAGCGCCTGAAGAAGCTCAAAAGCGTCAAGTTCTCCGACCAGATTGTCACCGACATCAAGGCCGACGCCTCCACATACGACTACAACGATGATTCCGACTACTTGCTGATGGACCAGCTCATGGACAGAATGAAGTCCAAGAATTCGCTCCGAGTGCCGTTCGAGTCCCCTATAGTGTCGTCTCCTGACCCAGAAGAAAAGAAGCTCCTCAAGGAAATGGAGCCCCAAATCAATCACTTCCAAAACCTCAACTCCGTCGACACCATTCTGGTCGACGGCGTTCCTTCAAGCATCCATTTGAGCACCAACTCCAACTTGCAGCTGCCCCGAGAGCTACTGCCTCGCCCGCAGTACCTCAAGCCCAACATGACGGGCCCCGCCCAAATGGCCCTGATGGGCTACAACAAACCAGCACTGGGTGGCTGGAACAACTTTCTTCAGCCGAACGTCACCGGCCCTGCAGATATGGCCCGCCTTCTTTCTCCTTCGACTGAGGCACTGCCCGCCATCTCCCTTCAATCGTTTTCCGAGCAAATGACTGGCAATACCCTCACAAACACATACCAAAACTCCACCATTGGAAATGCGCTGGATCTGCTGAGTTTCCCGCAAGCTCCTAACCAGAGGCGTGCTCGCTCTGCATCCCAGCCCAGCCCTTTGCATATTCCACCAGAGGGCCCTAATTTCTTAAACCAGTCCGCACAATACGAGCGGGGCTTGTCTCAGAAAGGCGCTTCTAGCCCGGGGCCGCCGGTACCACCTCGCTTCACCCCGGAGAGGTCCCCTAAACCGGCGCCTCCGCCGCCACCGAGATCACGGAGAGCCGCGAGCTCTTATTCTTCTATGACGCTGGAAAAAGGACCCCCACTCCCCGAGAAAATACCCAATCCGCCCAATCTGGTGTATCAAAATACCGAGAGCAGCTCAAGCACAGCCAACATCTTGGACGATTTAAAGGCGCTACAGGAAGAGGTCGACCGTATCAGAGATATGTCGGGAGGCTTCTGATAACTGTGCTTCTACGGTGGGTCACTTAAAAATAGAATACATACATATATCACATAGTCCGAAATTTGCGACTAACGTCTCACAGTCATTGAGAGCGGATCAATCATCTAGACTTTCCGAGGCTTTCTTCATCATGGCTATCCGCACCAAAGGTGCCAAGGAAGAGACATCGTCACTCTCGGAAATAAACTCGTCCCTAAGCAAATCGGCCGCTGTTCCTCTCTTGTTGAAGTCCACTTGCAAGCACCAGGCCAAAAACTTCTTGATTTCATAACTCAAGGCTTCAGGCTCCTTCAATCTTGGCGTGCCATTCGTGGCAATCAAGTATAACGCCCTCAAAGGCGTTTCGTTCAAGTAAGGAGGTTCGCCTTCGATCATCTCAATCACCATGATACCCAAAGACCAAATGTCCACTTTGGGTCCGTATTCCTTTCTGGATACCACTTCGGGCGCCATCCAGTAGGGAGTCCCCACCATGGTGGTTCTTTTCACGTTGATATCGTTTATCTGGGCGCAGAACCCAAAGTCGGTCATCTTGATGTGGCCATCAGTGTTAAGCAAGATATTGTCCGATTTGATGTCTCGGTGAATGACACCTTTGCTGTGGAGAAATTGCAAGCCATTTAGCGTTTCACGGCATACGGCTCCGATCTGACCCTCAGTCATCACACTGTGGGTGACAATCTCAGTCAAGGATCCTCCCTCCATGTATTCCATCACCACCCACAATTCGCCCTTGAGGAGATACGAGTCGATAAAGTTCACGATGTTAGCATGCTGACTATCTTTCATCACGAGAATTTCATTAATGATCAACTCCTTTTTGGGCTGCTGTTCCAAGTTCATTTGCTTGATGGCAACCACACCATGGGACGAAAGCGACCGTGCAATGTAGACCCCTCCCGAAGCTCCCTGGCCGATTTTCTTCAACTCCTTATAATACTCCTTTGGATTACCCTCGGAGCAGATTTCCTGTAGTTTCAGCACAACCTGGCGGTGCTTCCGCTTCTTTTCGTCGCGCTTCTTCTGGGCTATAATTGCCGCCATCTTAGCGTCTCGTACTGGCTTCTGATTTGGAGGTGCCGGTTTCTCTTCGTCATTCTGAAGCTCCTTGGGCTCCCTCTCTGGATCGGTTTTGAGGAAAGCTTGTGGCTCAGATGGCTCAGATGGCTCATTGGTGTGTGTCGGCGTGCGGGTATGCGCGCCGGGCGGAGGAGGAGGAGGAGGAGGACGGTGGGACTTGAATTCAGACGAGTTGAATTTCGGTACCGATGTCACGGGAGCAGTAGACGCACCAGCAGGGGGGTTTTGAATTTTCAGCGCTAGAGACGTATTATGGGACTTGGATTTGGGGATTGACGTTTGCTTGGGGTTGGCTTGGTTCGTCTGGAGGTGCTTTGGTAGGTACGGAACACTCTCATCACGCATATTCTTGGCGGACTTGTTCGATTTGATGGAGAAGGAGCGACGCGTGCTTGTGTTTTGCTTCTTCGCCAACGAAGCATCGGAGGCACTCATCGACGGCGTGCTAGAAGAAGGCGGTTTTGGCGCCGGCCGGCTTGGAATAAATTGACCGTCAAAGCTTGAATTTGGTGTCCCATAAATGCCCGGCAGATGTAAAGACTGTTGAGAACCGTTTTTAACCGGCGAGTTCCTAGGGCTGGGTGCTGCTGCAAGCGCATTTGTCTTTTCCCGATGAGCCAAGACATTATCATCCAGACCATCGGAGCCAGTAGCTGTTGTGCTTGGCGAGGAAGCTGCGGTTGTTGGAGACGAGACTTTCATGTGGTTGGTAGCCTGCTGATCGTTCTGTTCTACTTGCTTGAATTTCTTGAAAGCATTGTCGTCTGCATTTTCACTGGAGTCTTGGTAGAAGGCCACAATGTCCATAACGGCCTGAGGATGTTGTTCTTGTTCTCTTTTGGAAATGCCGCTTGCGCTCAACAACCTCTCCCACTCTATAGGTAAGCCGGTATAAGAGCCATCGTCGTCAATTCCGACGTGGGCCACATGCTTGGCATTAAACGGCGTACTGATTTTCATGCTGAGTTCGGGGGATGAAGGCGGTAGACTGTTCATGGCATTACTCTTGTTTTTACCGAACATAGAGCTGAACACACCCTTAACTCGTGACGTGCTTTTTTTCTTAGAGGCGGAGCTGGAACTTAGAAGCCTGCTTGGCGCCAGAACAGGCACATTAATGGAATTGCCTGCAAAGGAGTGGTTTTGTTCCGGAACAGGCGTCACGTTGGACGTCTTATTGTAAGCGACTGAAGGCGCAGATGGAGTGACAACGCGCAGGGGAGCAGTACTTGGTCTTGCTGGAGACCGCAAAACCGTCAGGTTGGAGACGTTGCGGCTCGACTGACTTTGCGAGGGGTCATTAACCTCGATCGCAAGACCCTGCAATAGCTCGCTAGAGGGACCAGAATAATCCGCCGAATTGTAACTTTGCGAAGTTTGGATATCTTTGGGGGTTTTGCTCTGGCTGTGGTTACCCTCACCGTTGGAGCTGCTTTGGGAACGCATCAGCCCCGAAGACTTCTCCTCTAGACTGCTATCATCTAATATCTTTTCGATGTCAACTGGGTGCTCCAATTCCGACTTGGGCACACCGGGATCAAGCATGGAAGTAAACTGGGCGAGGTCCGGCGAGTCAAGGTGGGACCTTGGCGAAAAGTTCTCATGAATGATGAGATCGCCTCGCGCCGGAATCTCCAAAGAGTCGTTATCTTGAGCTGAAGAAGGGCCTCTTGTAGCCCGCGGGGGAGGGCCGGAGAGTTCAGAACTGTTATCAGAAGCATGTGGGTGGGGCTCAATGTTCCGTACTGGGGGGCCACTTGAGTGAGACACTGGAGATTCGGGTGCGCCCACCAGACAAGAATCCGGCTGGGCCACAACCGGAGCGACCTCTAATTCCTGCAAGCCTCCACTAATGGCGGCATCGGTTTTTGTGGTAGAAGGGAAAGGGGGTGCAGCTAGTCGCCTAGTTGGGGGTTCGATTGCACTGTTTATGGGGTCATCGTCTATCTTCAAGCCAGTGAAGTCGTAAGTGCCATCTGTTCTTGGAAGGGCGGAGGGGGAGACCTGGCCTTCAGCAAAGCTGCCATCGAATGTGTTGTCTCCAGTGTTGACGTCTTCGAAGCTGCTGTGGATTGCCGATAATGCTCGATTGACGCGGTTCTCGGAGTACCCCGTATAAGGAGCGTGTGGAGCGTCAAATGTAGCCAGGTCACCATTGGTGTCCGGGGTTTTTGAATTGACTAGAGCTTCTGATTCCGCCGGATCTGTGTTGGTCTCTGGGATAGGTTCGGTTCCACGGGTGTTGGCAAGGGAGAAGGCCCTGTGAAGCCCGGACACCGGCAGCTGCTGAATTTTGGAGATGGATTGATGGTCCGGGGTGTTCGACCGGAGAACAGGGTCAACTGCATCTTGGAGAGGGGATGAGTCAGACATATATGAAAGTCTTGATGGAGAGTCTAAGGGAGCGGCGAGAAACGGGAAAAGGAGTAGCTAACGATGACAAGTTCGAGGCGGAAACGCAACGGATCGATTGGCTGGAGGGGGCACAGGTGCAGGAGACCGGGTACAGGCACGAGATCCGTATAGTGCAAAGCAAAAGAGGCGGACGCGGCGCGGGATGGAAACGAAGGGGGCGTGGGGTTGAGAGAGTTGTTGTTTTAGAGATTTGAGTTAAAGTATTTTCTTGAGCACTCGCTGGCGGTATGCAGGACCAGTACTGAAGAAACGGGTGCAACGCCCAGCTATGGGCCCGTACACCGGTGCCAAAGAAAAGAAGAGGCGACATAGACGTGATTGTGACTAAGGAGGCTTCGAGTTACTATTGATATTCCATCCATGGAGATAGTTAGCTTTGGTAGCGATGTGCTGCTTAGCTAGGGTTGTACTGCGTAGCTAGGGATGCACTGGTGGGTCATGGCCAGGTCGGGCCGCACCGGCCCCGCGTGTAGGAGGGGCATGACAAGGAGTCGGTCGTAGCATGAACGGCCTGGTAAGCGGTGCTAGTGGCGGAGCTGGCACGACGAGAATGCAGTGCTGAGCCCCGGAGATAGGAGCAGGATGGGTAGCACTGTGGGACTTCCGAAGAGGGTGCGGGTGCAGCCCGGCGCCTGAATCTTGCAATGTCATTGGGTACAGTACATGCATGGGCGCAGGCCTCTGGAGGCAGGGCCAAAGGGAGAAGGAGTGGATCATCAGGCCCAAAAAGTTGTGCCCCGGTCTAGCTGGGACTCTAGAATCACGGTAAACAGGGCACAGTGGCGTCTGCTGAGTCCCCAGAGCGTCAAGCATCCGCAAACAGGCACCGGTAGCTCACGAGAAGGACCCACCACGATACTGCAGACTGCACAGAGCACCCTCACGACTGCGAGTTGTTAAATCTATGCCCTGGCTCAGCACGCGCCTTGGGCCAAGCCCAGAGGCTGGACAGAAAGGGACAAGACGGAGAAGGACAGAATAGGCAAGACGACCAAAGGCAGAAATGGCAAGACGGAAAAGGTCAGTGAAACACAATGGTGGAGGACAGGAAGGCACACGGCGGTCAAAAACACAGAGGTACGGCCGTTAGGGCCCGGCCTAGAGTCAGAAAGCCGGGCCAGAACCGCGCCGGCACATGGGCTTGGCTCACACTCAGGTTGTCGTCTTTGCGCTTATATGAAACGCGCCTGCGCGTGTCCTTCGCACGCCTTCGAATTCACGCCCCGAGAGGCTGGGGTAGTAGCGTGGAATGGGTATGTGGGCCGTGCACGACCACCCGCCCCACTGAAACAAGGCATGCGAGGTGCCCAGCGAGGTGACGGTCCTGGCAAGGCCGGGTCGCTCGAGTCGCACCTGCCTTGCCAATTTGCCCATCCACTTGCCTTCAGTGGGGCAAGTCCACCACGGCCAGGAGATCATCGTACTGCACACTGGCCATCCAACCAAGTGCGACCTGAAAGACTCGTCGCCCAGCATAGAAATCCACAACACCTCTGACTGTACGTTCACCCGCCAACCAGTGGACCGCCCGGGTCCCACACAAGTCCGCGGCGCATACGCTGCCTGGTATGCTTCTCGCTGCCTGTCTTGCTTCTCGTTTATCCGGTACTAACCTCAGCCACCATGTCCGACCAGCAACTCACCACCACTGCATCTCAAAACTTATTGAATGATAAGGTATGTTTCCCAGCCCTTGATCCTATGTGATTTACTAACCTCCAGTGGGATATCGTTTTGTCCAACACCTTAATAAAGACCTCGTTGGGCTTTGGCGGGGGTGTGTTGGCCTCCGTGTTGCTTTTCAGGAGAAGAGCCTTCCCTGTGTGGGTTGGTATTGGCTTTGGCTTGGGCAGAGGCTACTCTGAGGGTGATGCCATCTTCAGATCCAACGTAGGCGTGAGATCCAACAAGGCCTGATGTACCAGCGATGCATATACATAGAACCAATGAACACTCCATCAATCTTGGTAGACATTCATCATCAACTCTGAGCCCTGTCGTAATCAGCTCTCCCTCTTCTCAGTAGATATTCATGGTCGACTTGTGGGATCCGCTCTAAGCCTCTCTCCATCTCCTTGATGGTGTTCCTGACTAACTTCTGTGAAGCGTTATAGGTGCTCATCTTCATAGCCTGTCGCAATCAATATCATCGCGTGCATGATCAAATACGGTGACACTCCATCTTCAAAGTCATCCCTTGAAACATACTTTGGTGCCACGACTATAAATTCACAGCGCCGGCTCACTTCTCGCTGGCCCTAATCTTTCTCAACTCTCTTGTCTTGATCGCCGCGTAGATTATTGCAAGGCATGATTCAAACAACCTCATGTTGATTTTGTGCCCTTCATCCTTCACTATTTCCATATCGAGACATTCCGGCACCGTGAACGACTTGACTGAGTTAGCACCGCTTATGGAGGAACTGAAGGAGTAGTCTTTGGATCGGACCTGCGGCGAAAATGGCGACATGCTTGACTTGTCCTTCTCTTCCGGCCGCTCATAGTGAATGGCTTCTATCAAGCCCAAAAATTCCCGATATATCGCCCCAGGGTGAACAGAAGAGTGTGAGGTGTTAAACACGCATAAGTTGAACAAAGCAACGCGTATGAGTCTGTTCACCCGCGTGGAGTTTGTATGGAAGTTCTGCACTCTGCAAATGAAAAACCCAAAAAGAGACCGCCGGTTGGAAAGCCGGATAGCACACTCTTGGCGCTTTTTACATTTGTCGTAAATTTGCCTGAGCTCCTTTGAAAACTCTTGCTCAAAAGCCTCACTGCTCTCGACGAATTCAAAGATGGCCCGCCGAAGGCTTTGTGTGCTCTCGGGCTCTCTCTCGGCCTCCACGCTGCATTGCTCGTAGAACAAACCCATGACCAAGTCAAAACTACCGCTTCTCAAGACATTATCGAGAAAACACCACACAATCATTTCGTCACTGTCATTGAACAAATTGGCTCCAAGAATGGACCCAAAAAGAGCTAGGCGGCAATTGACGGATTCAGCAACGATCGAATCCACCAGGGAATTCTGGGGAACATTCTTCAATAAGCGTATACAGATAAAAAGAAGGGTTTGCCAGCTCTCTATCAGCTCAAGGAACATATGAAACAAGGCTATGGACAGCTCACTTATGGGGGTGGGCTGAAGTATTTGACAAAAGAACTTGAACTTCCATGACGGCTCGATCTCCATGGCTGGAGCGGCTCCCCAGGAGGTCTTATCCCTCAAAAGACTCTTCACCGCATCAGCCTGTTTTTTCAAAAGAGGTAAGGAGACACATTCTGCAGCCGCCTCATAACAATATGCCACATGCGTCACAAAAAATACAAGCGGGGCAAAATCCTCATGTAGCTCGATGAACTCTTTAAGGAATACCTCATTCAGCTTTAAGGCAGTGACAAACACCTCAGTGATACTGCTATTCTCTTGCTCCAATAAAACGGGACGTGGGGCCTCAATAGATGTCTTGTAGAAGTATTGGTAGAAGTCACACACTCGATGAAGCACGTGGTTGTTCCGGTACAGCAAGCTGGTGCTAATCACACCAACTTCCTTGAAGATGTTGGTTGTCACCAAAAAAAAAAACTCCAGGATCACTTCAGAGAGCAAAGGGGGGATTCCTTCTCTGACCCAAGTATCACAGGCTGATACCAAGAGCTTGGAGTCGAGGAAAGAGAGCACCAAGTCCTGCAGCGAGTAGTTCTCGGCCGGCGCCTTCAACTCTCGATTGATGGTGCAAATCACGTCAATGCAGTGGTTGGGCAGGTCGCCACTGGCTAGGAATTTCTCAAGGGCGCCAGTGGCGGTCTCTAAGCCGATACTTATAGTTTTATGGTGTGCTGTCATAAGGAGTTGCGGGTGCAAAAAGCACTCGCGGATAGCGCAATTCCATGGGCCCTGCGCCAAAGCTGCACCGTCAACATCCGATGCGATATGGGATACACGTGAAAAGAAGCGGGAGCCTCAACAGTATCAAACGAATGAGAAAGGGGCAATGGGAGACCCTGTGTGCTGAAACTCGAAGGGGGATCTGAAACGTGCAGTGGCAGCAATTCTCAAACAAGCGTGCATAGAGCTGAAACATCGACTGCAAAAAAAATGACATATAAGGACTTCGCCCCGAGAACGAGATTGCAGCCCAAAAAATTTATAGGCCAGCATTCTTTTCACCTTAAGTGTCACCACAACCACTTTTTTTCAGGCTTTCATTAAACTCCTTGCAATGTACACATATTCCAAATATGGAAACAGAGGGTCTTCCTCTGCAAGCACTTCGTCAGATAGCAGTTCCAGATTGAGGGTCAAGAAAGCCAGCGCTAATTCCCTGAGCACTAGTTCCTCACTTGATGCGCCACAAGCACTGAACACCTCCATGAGACAGCGGCCCTTTGAAAATGACTATCCGAACAAATATTTGCACTCTGGACAGCTTCCAACGCAGTACATCCGAAATGTGGCCCAACCCACGGAAGGATACCCGAAATTGCACAAATTGAAGGAATTGAAGCGGGAACAGGTTTCCAAGCACTCCACCAAGCCTTATGGTGTCCATGTGGAGACAAACCAAATCGTGCCCACGCTTAATCTGTGGGTCAACGACTATGGGATACAGTTTGACGTGATAATGATTGGCGCGTTGGTGGAGAACCAATTTTTGTTGCCGCTTCTTAACCTGTTGCCCTTGTACAAGCTCTGTGCCAAACCTGGGTTTTTGTTCATTTGGACTACCACAGCCAATATCAAACAGCTCACGTCGCTTCTCAACGGGGACAAGTGGAATAAGAAGTTTCGGCGTTCAGAGGAGTTGGTGTTTGTCCCTGTCGATGAAAATAGCCCATATTTTCCCCGGGGAGTTAACGACGGCTTCTACTACGATGGCATAAATAACAACTGCCAGTCACTTTTCAAGAGAAAGCAGTGGCACTGTTGGATGTGCATTACCGGAACAGTCCGGCGATCAAGCGATGCGGACTTGATTCATTGCAACATCGACACCGACTTGCAAATGGAGCAGCCTTCGACGGGGCTGCAGGCATACAACAATGCGGTACCTGAAGCCATCTACAAGGTCGCGGAAAACTTCTCCAACATGAACCGGCGGTTGCACATTATTCCTTGCAAAACGGGCTACAAGATGCCAGTGAGAATGAGAAGGGGCTGGGTGATTATGCTGCCGGATGTGTTGTTGAACAACTTTGACCCAGTAAAGTACGAGATGCTGTTGCACTCAAAGTCTTTGGTCAAGTACAAGTCAGTATCTGCCAACGGCAACCAAAAGCAAATGCCCCAATACTTGGTGCCGCAGACATCTGAGATCGAGTCATTGCGGCCAAAGAGCCCCACTTAAGTGTAATAAGGAGGGCTAAAGTTAAAGCTGGAGTGCTATATGTTGAGAGGATAAAAACCAGGCCATTCGGAACGCCACTCGGAACGGCACGGCGCCGCTCAAGAGGAATTGGATGAGAAAAAGGCTTGAAGCAAAAGAACTGAAGTGAGAAGGTGGCTTAAAAGCAAAGAATTGAAACGGGGAGGGCCCTGAGAACTAGAGGGAAGTGAGAGTAAAGGGCCATTCGCTGGTATTTTCTCCAGTTGTCATCTAATGTTAGTTTGGGTCCAGAGTATTTATGTGTATCAGAAAGGTTTGATTGTTGGATAGGTAAATTTATCAGCATCGCTTTCACTCTGAGTGAGCTGAGTTTGGGTATCATCATTAACACAAGGCAAACATACTCTGAGCAGTTGGGGTTGGAAAGAAGATGGCTTGTACTTTTATGCGAAAGTCCGAAGCCGGGTAACCCAGGCGCCGCGCGGTACTTGCCGGCCCCGGGGCTTCTCGCGTCGACCCGGGTCTTAATCACGCGGCCAATAAGAAGGCGTGCAATGTCACTAAAATTAAGTACCAACGAATAAACAAGGTTACTGCCACAAAAAGGCAAAAGGGAAAGCTGAAAAAGACAAGCGGATTTAGTGGTAAAAGGTAAATGGCAAACGGTAAAATGGCATACCTGACCAGTTTCGGCGCGCCGCTCAGTAATTGTATGGTCATGGATGTTAATGTCCTGCACACAGACGCCCCGGCCTCCGAAGCGTGCATCATGTGCGCACATGGTGCTACCTCTTACATGACCAGGGGCTCCAAGTAGGCAAAAGGTGCACCGAAAAGGCGAAAAATGAAAGACAAAAAACTTTAATCAGAACAGAGTGCCCTGTAGAATATGAAGCGGTTTATTCCTTTGGTTAAAGCGCCAGTGTCCTTTTTTGGCGGCCGCTTAGGGGAGGTCAGGGTCACTCCAGAAGTCGCATGAGTGGGGTTGCATCACAGTGCAGTCCGGGGTCGCCGCTCGTGGGAAAGCATATAAATACCACACCACCCCGGCCTCGTTTTGCTGCCTCGCAACTGCAAAGAGCAAACATTGAGCCGACAAGGACAAACACAAAACCGAGCACAAACAATCCGCGGCCTCACTACGATATGGAACACAAGATTACCGTCAAGAACCCCATCGTGGAGATGGATGGTGATGAGATGACGCGGATCATCTGGCAGTTCATCAAGGACAAGCTTATTTTGCCCTATTTGAACGTTGATTTGAAATACTACGATCTCGGAATTGAGTACAGAGACAAGACCGACGACCAGGTGACGCACGACGCGGCACAAGCCATTTTGAAGTATGGAGTCGGTGTCAAGTGTGCCACCATCACGCCCGATGAGCAGCGCGTCAAGGAGTACAACTTGAAGCAGATGTGGTTGTCGCCGAATGGAACTTTGAGGAATGCTTTGGGCGGAACTGTGTTCCGGGAGCCAATTATCCTCGACAACATCCCGCGCATCGTGCCGCAATGGGAGAAGCCCATTATTATCGGCAGACACGCGTTTGGAGATCAGTACAAGGCCACGGACCTCGTGATTCCCAAGGCGGGTAAGCTATCGCTTGTGTTCCAGCCGGATGACGGGTCAGATCAGCAGACATACTCAGTGTACGACTTCAAGGGGCCCGGCGTGGGAATGGCCATGTACAACACGGACGAGTCAATCACGGCGTTTGCTGAGTCGTCGTTTAAGTTCGCCTACTCGCGCAAGATGAACTTATTCTCGTCCACCAAGAACACCGTCTTGAAGAAGTACGACGGCCGCTTTAAGGACATCTTTGAGCAAATGTACGAGGACAAGTACCGCAAGGACTTTGAGGCTGCCGGGATCTGGTACGAGCACCGGCTCATTGACGACATGGTTGCGCAGATGTTGAAGTCCAAGGGGGGCTACGTGATAGCCATGAAGAACTACGATGGAGACGTACAGTCGGATATCGTGGCCCAGGGCTTCGGGTCGTTGGGGCTCATGACCTCGGTGCTTATGACGCCAGACGGTAAGACCTTCGAGGCCGAGGCGGCTCACGGAACTGTCACCAGGCATTACAGACAGCACCAGCAAGGCAAGGAGACATCGACCAACTCCATTGCCTCGATTTTTGCATGGACCCGAGGCATCATCCAGAGAGGCCAGGTGGACAACACTCCGGAAGTGGTGCATTTCGGCGAGAGTTTGGAGCAAGCTGTAGTGGACACTGTCAGCAAGGACGGTATCATGACAAAGGATTTATCTTTGGCCCAGGGCAAGACCGATCGGTCGTCGTATGTGACGACGGAGGAGTTCATTGATGCCGTACAAAAGAGACTTGAGAGAAACCTTGGGTTGAAGAAGTAACCAGGCAAACCACCTGTGTACTCCTGGTACAATAATGATACGATCAAAGATAAGTGCGGGACAATATCGACCTCCATGAACCTTCATGAACCTTCATGAACCTTCATGAACCCTCCATGAACCTTCATGAACCTTCATGAACCCCCATGAACCCTTCATGAACCATCCTCCATCAACTATCCCCCCTCACACCAACTATTAACGACATCACCATTCAATATACAGGCAATGAATACCAACTTGTAGACACGCGATAGTGAGGGCTGAGAACAGTTCTTGAATACACACAAGCTTCGCTGCTTCTGCAAATAGCTCTAGAGCCTGGGAGGCCGGAACGTTCGGAGACGTTGTCCGAGCCAGTTGGCAGCTCTAAGACAATGGGCTATACGCCTAAGGCCATAGCACGTGCGCAGCCCGGATCGGACCTACTCCGTGATCCTGGTCTCCCTATACTGGTAGGTTGCAGTTCCTAATCTGTACCAATGCTTTCACCATTGTTGAATGAGGATGTAGTACCATTGGAGATTTTGCAAGTTTGCTGTGTGCGGTGCGAGACACTTCCGGGTTCATAAATCATGCCACCACTAGACCCGCCCGTTCGGGCCATTCTTACCCGGGCTAGCCAAATGGATAGATGGAGTAGTTAGGCAGTCGCCAGATCAATAACCAAAAGTAGCGGTCCGCAATTTGACCGGAGTTGAGCGTGTTTCGATTGTTGACGCGTCTTGAAGTAGACAGATGGCTTTAGGGCTCCACCACGAAGCGGGACTGGTTTCTGTAGATCTGGGGTAGCTAGTATTGAAAAGTGTCAAGGGAAGTGAGTAGGGCGGGCCATTGCAGCCTCCATTCCCTAGTCTGATGGGACTTCTTGGGCAGCTTTGGACAGCTTTGGCCAGCTTTGGCCATCCTTGGGCAGCTTTGGCCAGCTTTGGCCATCCTTGGAACTGCAACATAGCGATTATGGTCTGACATCCGTCGAAACGACATCAATGAAGACTCCTGTAGACTTTGAGTCGTAAGGTGAGAAGCTATCGAGCTTTCTCCGAGTTGGATCATCAATTGGGGTATCCGTCCTAGTTGGAAGATAAAAAATACCGATAAAATTTCTCCCTAAATCATGCTCCAGGTGGGAAATAAAATGCAAGCCGCTCACGACATAGTGGGGTGAGCATTAACCGAGTAACTCTTCAAAAGACCATAGTTGTGGGGCAAATTCAAGCATCATTTGCAACCTTGAGTATCAGTTTCGCTTGATCGCCGGCCTATTCCTCCCTAGAGGCGACTGCTAGCATCGAAATCAACAAACACTTCCTTTGTTTTAGTCCATCATATGATATCCAGCCATAGGAGATACTGGTCTAACGTGACCATACCCCCTCTGGTGCTTTGGAACGAAGAAGCCGTTTGTCTTCAGTCCACCGATCACGCTGCGCAACACTCCCGGTCATGTTTAGCCCGGTCCAGCCATACCAGGATCTATAATGACGGGCTCTGTGTTGATGAAAATTGACAAGGGCGTAGTCCCTCTGCTCATGCGTTTCGCAACAAGCTGTCCCTCAGACAGTTCAGACCCTTCCCGGATGTTCGTACAGCGCTGACGGGCCTGTACGGATGTATTATCTGCCAAAAAGTGTCCAAATCGACTCCCTCGTGGACTCGGCCAAGCACTCAAACATGCATTGCTGGAATCCTAGCACTCGCAGGAAAAATCGCTTTGCATGTCTCGTAGTTCAAATATAGAGTCTTTGCTGAAACTGTGCTTACATTGCTGGAAAGCGGAGCAAATGCAAGCGCCTCGAAACTCATGAGCAAACTGACCAAGAAGTATTATTTTTATCCACCTCTGGCCGTTGTTGGCCGTTGTTCGTTGTTGGCCGTTGTTCGTTGTTGGCCGTTGTTCGTTGTTGACCGTGGTTTGCCCTTGGTAATGCAGCACCCAAATGCAGTACAGCAGGCCATGCTCTGGGCTTGAGATTTCAATATATTCAAAAATGTCCAAAGCAGTGCCATAAAGTTTCAGCCCAAGACAGAGCAATTAATCCCGGGGCAAATGGCGCACACCATGCCACTACTTGTTGTATACACAATGACATACAGACCAGTGAGGTAAAGTTCTTTCGTCGCACCGGCTTGAATTCTTTGGGAACACGCACGTTTCACAATGGGGTATTATGGCAGCTGGTAGGTGGTCAGGGTCAAATCTGGCAAACTTGTACAGAAGTAGAGACGGACAGACCCATAATGGGCCACGTGCTGTGCCTTGGCCAAGCCCTTGCGGCGTTGACTCTTTCTGTTTGAAGAAGTATGCACTTCCTCATCAGATTCTGTTACACTTGTACTGTGGTGGGTCTGGTTGTGTTTCGTATGTGAGTCCCAACGCTGCAGTTTTGCTGAAATAACGAGGAACCTTATTAACTGCCTTTAAGTGGTTCATCTTAGGTTCTGCTAGGTATTGAGAGACTCAGAGTAATGTAATTGATGTCAAAGCGATAGCAGCAAAGAGTAGTTTCCCAATGATGGACCTGTACCTGATTCGTCGCAAAGTGCTTCATCTTCCCCAGTTGCATTTTTGTCCAAACCTTTTGGGACTCACATACGAGACACAACCAGACCCTTCTGGAGACTCCTCCCAGGGTTTCGGGTGTCTCTTCCTAGCAAGAGTAACTTATTTCACCAAAGAATTCCTAGTTATGTTGGCACCATACAGGGGTGTCGTGTTTGGCCACGCTCAATGTCGTGCTTGGTTACGCTCAGGATTACACCAGTCCTTTGTCCATGAGGAAGTAGATGTAAATGCGTATCTCCCACGTGCCTTCATTCTCGCTAGCGCCTTCAATCTCGCTAGCGCCTTCAATCTCGCTAGCGCCGTCGATCTCCTCGCGCCTTTAATACTTCCTGTCAGTGCCTTCAATACCTCTCGGTGACACCATGCTATACAAAAACGCTGCCACTCTAATGGTCCCGCCGTTTTTCGGGTGACGCGCAACGGGTCTCGCGCAGATGCGGGCACCCCAGGCTTCCCCATGTTGACCGCTGCCATATACACTCAGCAGCTCGGAACACTCGTGATTCCATGTTCATTCAGCTTTGTTAAGTAAGGAGCATAGCTAACTGAATAGAAGGAGAGCCTCTTTGCGTCCATCCTGTATGGATATCCTGTATGGCTATTCTGTCTTGGGAGAGATTCCTGTACAGGTGTCTCATTCTGGTTGTTGTGCGTGCACTCTTTCACGCCAGCACAGTGTGGTTCTCTGACTTCAATGACGCTCGTATGTGAGTATCATAGGCATGTGAGTGTCATAGGCATGTGAGTGTCATAGGCATGTTAATCTTAACGCCTAAAATAGTCATGGTATCATAATCCTCCCAGTACTTGACCAGAGGTTCAGTGACTGGCAACTCACAATCTAAAGGGCTATTGCCAATCCGCGCTCTCGCTTCTCTTACGGTGTTGAAGCTGCGCTTCTCATTGGCTCATCACATACAGGAATGTTCCAGTCCGTCGGAAAAAAGAAAATAAACGACCCATCTGCACTCTTGTGCGCGCCACACAACCCATGCATTAGTGATGTACGGATGTCCTCACAGTGTAACGTTGTTCAATACCCCATTGCCGCCCCTCCAATGAATGTCGGGTCCATCCTTAACGGAGATACCCCCGCTGAAAATGCAAGCGGGAAGTCGGCAATGGCTGATTCATCAGACAGCCCCAAGCATCTCGCTGCCCCTCTTCACCAGAGGAACTCCATCAACAACTTGTTAAACGACGCACCTGGCGACAGGGAGGAGCATGAGCACGATGAAGGCGATAGGGATGCGGATCGCTCTCACACTAGTATAGACGCAGAGAGTTCGGATGACTCGATCTCTGAGATGGTTAAATCCACTGAGCGGGAAATCAACGAAGTCATTTCAAAAGAGGACCTGCCGTCGACCCACAAGCAAGGCCCCGATTCTGGGGCCAGCCATCGGAAACAAGACATGCGCTCCATACCCAATCCGAAACAAGCAAAGGCTGAAACCGATTCGAGGCAAGAATCCCTTCCGCCTCAACCAGACCAAGGCTCCAACCAATCCAGAACGGCTGCTAGGAAGTTCATCGACAGCGAACTCGAAAAAATCAATCAGCTCAAGGGCACCAAGACCAAGCCCAAACGGTACAGTACGCCCCCCATCTGGGCCCAGAGATACTACCCGCCCAATCAAGGGCCCAAAGATGCCGTGTACAAGAGCTTGGGCCCTGCCAATGCTGATGCTGCCACCTCGTCTGCCCCTGTGTTTGACAGACAATCCATGTACTCTGCCGACTTGGAGTGTCTGATCACTGGAGTCATTCCGCCACAGTCCACGGTGCGGACCATTGCGGAGTGGCTCTACGCCAACTTCGTGGAGATCCTGCTTGAAAATAGACAGTACGTGGAGCTTGAGCTCAAGTTTGGCACCATTGTTGGCAAAGCCTCGGGTGCCAGGCTAAATATTGGCGTTTCTTCCGAGTGCATCTACACTGCTACCGCAGACACCCGCTTCGAGATGGGAGTGCATGAAGTGGGCTGGGGTGACTTGAAAGAGTTTTTGAATGAGCTTGAGAGGAAATACGTGGACGAGGCAAAGAAGAATCCATCGAAACCTCGTCGCAAATTCAACACCACGGAGTCGGATACCACGGACTACTTCTTCCACGTGTCTGAGAGAAACGAGCAGCCGCAAAAGATCCGCATCTCCAAGGATAACCAGCTCGTGCCTCCAAGATACGTGGGCATCCAAAAAAAGCGTCTATCTGATCTTTACATACACAGCCCTTCGTGCGTGTACGACCTCCGACTTTCTCTCTCGCTCGAAATGCCGGTGAACGAGGCCAGTGTGGAACCTCTCATGAAGAAGAAACCCACGCTTCAGCGCGGTAAGAAGCGCATTTCCTATTCGCACGCACCTACAGTCACCCGCTTCGACTTCACCGAGGTTTCAATGCCTAAAAAGACCAAAAACAAGTTTGGAAAAACCGTGGTGGAGAGCGAGCGCTCGCATGAGTTGGAGCTTGAAATTGACACATATCAGATTTTCCGGGGATTCGATAAAATCCGCGACGGCTCGGATACGATCAGGTTTGAGGAGTTGGTGGAGATTTTTCTCAACAACGCAAGATGTTTAAACAACAGGGTGACCAAGCTCGCGTCAAAGTGAGCACGCCTCCGAGGAATTGTGCTCCCGGAGCTGACTCCCAGTTCTTGGCTCCCAGCCATTGCCTTACTTAAAGCCTGGTGACTGGAAACAATCTCAAGCTGCCAACACAGAGTACCTATGCTGCGGAAAATGAAGCCAACCTCATGGAGCAAGTGTGAAGGAGCCATGTTTATAAAAGTCGTTTGTTTGCCAGCGTAACCTTGGTACAGGAAAGCCTCAAATTGGTATGACATATAACCACAAATGAGCGGAACGCCTGATAGACCTGGACCAACTCACGTCAATACAAGCCACTTTTCTTATCTTATACTTTCCGTGGACTCGCCCGTACCATCATATTTATTTGCGTCCGGTTGTCCAGCCAAGGCCTTGAGGGCCCAGCAAAGGCTCTGAGGGCTCGGACACAACATCGAACATGTTTCGCGCGGCAGTGCAGACCCGCGCGACTGGAAAAATGGGTCTACGCATAGCCTCTGTCCTGCACTCTTTGTGAACACCTAGCTGACTTGACCACCGCAAAAACATGGGTGCAAACATGGCGTGTGCTCCGTACTTACTAGGTTGCTTGCTCACGGTGCTAGCGATGGCTTACGGCTCCATAGTCCTCTTGGCGCACTACCCACGCGCCGCCACACCCTCGGAAAATCGGTACCTGACCAATGACGGGCAAGGCCCAGTGCATGCATTGAAAAGGCTTGACTCCAGCAAAGCTGACGATGACGACCACTCGGAGGAGCAACCCTTGCAATTGACGGTGGTGGTCCCCAGCTATAACGAAACCGGAAGGCTTGGCAAAATGCTCGAAGAGGCAGTGGCCTACTTGAACAGCGAGTTCCGGGACAGCTATGAAATCATGATTGTTGACGATGCAAGCAAAGACGGCACCAGTGAGTTTGCATTGGCGGAGGCGGACCGGCTTGGGCTTGAGCCGGGGGTGTTGAAGGTGGTGAAGCTCTCGGAGAATAGAGGGAAGGGCGGGGCAGTGACGCACGGGGTGTTGAGAGGCCGCGGGCGCTTGATTCTATTTGCAGATGCAGACGGGGCCACTCAATTCAGTGATATCTCCAAACTCGTCAAGTACATGGAGGCAAAAACGGGGCCGGCGGTGGCCGTGGGGTCACGTGCGCACATGGTGGACACGGACGCGGTGGTGAAGCGGTCGGTGATCCGGAACTTCTTGATGTACGGGCTCCATACGTTGGTGTATGTTTTCGGCATCCGTGGGGTTCAGGATACCCAGTGTGGGTTTAAGATGTTCAACCGAGAGTCGGTGCGCAAGATCTTCCCCTACATGCATACGGAGCGGTGGATTTTTGACGTGGAGATCTTATTGTTGAGCGAGCTTCAAAATATTCCCATAGGCGAGATTCCTGTCAATTGGCAAGAGATTGACGGCTCGAAGGTTGACTTGGCCAAGGACTGCATCCAGATGGCCATAGACCTTGTTGTGACGAGAATGGCTTACTTGCTTGGGTTGTACCGAATTGGGGACTTCAAGAAGACGGATTGATGCGAAAGGTTTGGTCCAGGCCGCTGTGCAGAACGTCACCCGAGCTTTGTGTCCAACTAATCCATAGCAGCTGTCGGACTTATCCATGGCAGCTGTCGGACTGATTCAAATCAGCTGTCGGACTAATTCATGGCAGCTGTCGGACTGATTCAAATCAGCTGTCGGACTAATTCATGGCAGCTGTCGGACTAATCCATAGCAGCTGTCGGACTAATCCATAGCAGCTGTCGGACTAATCCATAGCAGCTGTCGAACTAATTCATGTCAGCTGTCAGACTAATCCATGGCAGCTATCGAAAAGTATGGCACTTATCAAAAGCCATGGCGGCTGCCGAAATGCTAGTTGTCGAAATCACTTGTTAATATCCATGGTTGTCGAAACCCATGGCGGTTGCCGAAATAGTCCATGACAGTTGATATGACTTGCCAATGTTGGTCTCAGAATGCTTACAATTCAGAAATGAAGGTTGGCAGGAGACATTGAGGCTGTACCGTGCGTGAAGCTTTACAAAATTCACGACTACATGGCTCATATCTGCAACTCTGCCTTTGTTCGAAAACAATCGACCTTCTCCAGGTTCCAAGGGCTTGAGCAGCGGCCAACCTAGTCAATACTGTCTAGGTTGAGCAGACCTTGGCGTACCATTCCTGGCCTTCATTGTCTATGCACACGGACTGACCCGAGACAGCGGCCCTCGTCCAACCAGAGCTCAATACATGATCCTAGTACTTGCAGTAGCTTTAGAGCCTCAGAAACGCGAAGGGACTGGCTCATCCCGTCCATCGATCTGGAAATCTCTGCCCTCCAAGTGCCAAGCTGACCGTCCGCCTGCATATAACCCGGCCATTGTGCGTTTCGAATACAGCTTGGGCTGGCAACTTCTGTGCACATGTCTTGTTCTTCTGTAACAACTACATCTAACCACCCGTGCTGATTATGGCGCCCAGATCTCGCATTCTTTCTCCGGTGGCTCTTCTTCTCGCTAATGCCATAGTCATATACTTGGTTCTATTCCGCTGGCGCCGTGTGCCCTGTGCACCGGACGATCTGGTCTGGCTCGTGGATTCCGACCGAAAGTTCTACGTGGTGGACTCGGAATGGGCGAGCTCCCAGGAAATCCTCTCGAAGGCGTCCTCCATCAAGGACCTCCCGGTGCCCAAGGAGGAGGTGGTGTCCAAGGTGGCGGACTTGGTACTGAAGTCAAACAGTGCTTTGATGGAGAAGATCGAAAGCGAGCTCCGGCAGAAACACTCGGTGTCTCTAGTGGAGTCTATCCGCAAGCAAATCAACGCTGAGCTCCGTGAGCAAAAGTCCCAGATGGCATTCTACAACATGGAGCGGAGCTACGATATCCTTGACGACATGAGGGCGCAGTATCTCAAGCACAACGAGGAGCGGCTCCGCAACTTCATTGCCGCGGATTTTTTAAAGGATACCACCGATGAGCAATTGAAGCGGAGGGTGAGCGAGCTCGACGCCTTGGGCGTGGACCGCCAGAGGTACTTTTCGCACGTGATGCGGGGCATCTTGGGCGACAACGAGCCGTTCGGCTTGGGCGTGGAAGACAAAGGCGAAGGCGTCATGGGTCTTAGCGCGAACAATCCGCCTGCGAGTGTTCTCAGCGAGGAAAACTTGACGGAGAATCGAGTGAGGTTAGTGATCACGGATTTCATAGATCTTCAGGATAAGCACCAGGCGGTGGTCACGGCGCTCCGCGAATTGGCCGTGCCGCCCAAGGAGATCTACTCTGGCGATGGGATAGTGATTGCCGCCCGAAAGAGAGATATGGTGGGTGCGCTCAATGTGATTGTGCAAGTTCGCGAGGAAGGCTCCGAGCTTCCCGTCGAGGTGGTGCTCAACTCCAACCACGATTTCGATGCACATTTCTGCGACAAGCTTCTCCCAAAACTCAATGCCAGGTGTGTCATTGCCGAGACCGAGATGGGCACCGAAAACTATGAGTACCTCACTAAAAAAGGCGACGGGTTCCCAATGAAGGCGCTTGCTCTTATGGTGTCGTCGTTCGACAATACCGTGTTACTCGATGCGGATAACTTCCCCATCAAAAACGTCGACACTCTCTTGACCAGCGCACCCTATCTTGAGAGCAGATGTCTCCTCTGGCCCGACTTGTGGCATCGCACCACGTCCCCCAAGTTTTATGAGATTGCAGGATTGAGTCCTGGCGAACCCATCAGGCGGAGCGGGATCTCCAACAATGATTCGTTTGCGGAATACATCTCGCGGGACAAAAAGAAGGCGGTGGCGTTCCATGATCTTGCAGGGATTCCGTCGAGCACGAGCGTGGAGCTGGGCCAAATGGTTATCTCCAAGAGAGAGCATTTCCGCGGTCTTTTCTTGGCCCTCTACTATAACTTGAACGGACCGCACTACTACTACCATCTCCTATACCAAGGGACCCCGGGGGATGGCGACCGAGAGACGTTTGTGCCTGCTTTCGAAGTGATGAATGAGCCCTACTCTTTAAATGGCTGGTTTCCGCTCAACACCGGCGTGGAACGCCTCAAACCACACACCAGTGGGACATACTTTGATGAAAGCACCCTAATGCAGATGGATCCCACTGAAAGCGCCAGGTACGCCAAGTCGTGGAGGAGATGGCTCCTTGAGAACGGGTTGGACACCCGCCTCGACCTCAACGAAGACAGCAAGTTCACCAAGGAATTGCGATACAAGTTTGCCGTGGACAACAATAAGGTGCGCCAGCCCACCGGCTTCTTCCTTCACGTGCATGATCCTAAAATCAATTCCTTGGCCAACGAATTGCTGCAAAAGACCAGGTATGATTACGAGTCGCGGTACTTGAAGAATGTGAACGAACATACGTACGCCATGGGCACCACCGACTGGGAGTTGAGATTTCAAGCCATCAATGAGTGGTCCACATGCCACGCTTTTACGAATGCTCTGTACTGGCAGAGCTTTGGCTTAGAGCAGAGCGTGGTGTGTCAAAAGAGTCGAGACTATGTGCGCAAGTTGACCGAAAGCAGTAACGACGAGACTGCAGCTCAACTAAAGGTCACCCATGCAGTGACCTTGTGATGGCTGACTCGCCTTGCCTGGTGAATAATGGGAATGAAGGCAAATGGTGAAGACAGATTGACTTGAGAGATTAAGGCAGATGAAGACAGATGGTGGCAGATGGAGATAAAGACAGATGGCGAATTTAGGGATGATGCGCTCTTGTCGCTACGCCATACACCTACACCTGATCATGATACCCAAGACGGTTTGTATGAGACTGTGGGATTTTACTATCATCTGGCGGTCATAATCAGTCTTCCGTTCAGTGTCTTTGCTTCTGCAGTGACTTGCTCGCATTTACACCATGAAGGCAAGCTCTTGGTCAATTTTTGGCTCCATTGTAAGTAACGCGCCCTTTGCCGGTAAAGCGATCCAACTCGAGCAGCCGTTTCTGGGCATGTGTTGACGCTATCAAGAGAGAAAAATGTAGCGGGCCCAGCAGGGCCAGACAAATGGTCTGCACTTGTGGAGCCGCAAAACCAGTGATGATATCCGATCCGATAATCTCCGGGCCAGCCCGTAGTGTCTGCTCGGGGCATCCGTTCCCGCGCGCTTGCATCAGCTCCGCACCCTTGCATCAGCTCCGCACCCTTGCCTCAGTTGCCGCACTCCGAGCCTATGAGTCTCGGAGACGGCGGAAAAAAACTAGCAAAGTCGGCGCGTCCCCAACTACACCCTATTTATAAGCACGATGTTGAGAACCAACATTAGACAACTCGTCCGATTCAACTCCTCCAAGGCAGGCCACTACGATGCCGTCGTCATTGGCGGCGGGCCCGGCGGATACGTGCACGCCATCAAGTTGGCCCAGCTCAACTACAAGACCGCCTGTATCGAGTCCAGAGGCAAACTTGGAGGTACGTGTCTCAACGTGGGGTGTATTCCTTCCAAAGCACTTTTGAACAACACGCACCTTTACCACCAAATCAAGCACGACTCCAAGAACAGGGGCATTCAGATTTCGGGCGATGTGTCTGTGGATGTGGGCAAATTGCAGGAGGCCAAGGACAAGGCAGTGAGCGGGTTGACGTCAGGTGTCGAGATGCTTTTCAAGAAGAATGGCGTGACCTACTTAAAGGGTACCGGTTCCTTTGTCGACGACAACACCCTCAACGTCAAGGGCGTGGACGGCGACGAGTACCAGGTCACGGCAGACAACATCACAATTGCCACGGGCTCGGAGCCCACCCCGTTCCCCGGCATCGAGGTGGACGAGGAGCGCATCGTCACCTCCACTGGGGCCTTGGCGTTGAAGGAGATTCCCAAAAGATTGTCCATCATCGGAGGAGGCATCATTGGATTGGAGATGGCTTCTGTGTGGTCCAGGTTGGGCTCGGAGGTCACCATCATTGAGTTCCAGGACTCTATCGGTGCCGGCATGGATGCCGAGGTGGCCAAGAGCTCTCAGAAGTTGTTGGCCAAGCAGGGCTTGAAGTTCAAGCTCGGCACAAAGGTCACCAAGGGTGTCAGAGATGGCGACGTTGTCAAGGTGGCCATCGAGGACGTCAAGTCCGGCAAGGCCGAGGAGCTCGAGGCGGATGTGTTGTTGGTGGCTATTGGCAGAAGGCCCTTCACCAAGGGCTTGAACCACGAGGCCATTGGTTTGGAGCAAGATGACAAGGGAAGATTGGTGATTGACTCGCAGTTCCAGACGGCCAAGCCACACATCAGAGTCATTGGTGACGTGACTTTTGGTGCCATGTTGGCGCACAAGGCCGAAGAAGAGGGCATCGCCGCAGCCGAGTACATCAAGCATGGACACGGCCACGTCAACTACGGCAACATTCCCTCGGTCATGTACACCCACCCCGAGGTGGCATGGGTTGGCGTCAACGAGCAGCAATTGAAGAGCGATGGTATCAAATACCAGGTGGGTAAGTTCCCGTTTGCGGCCAACTCCAGAGCAAAGACCAACCTCGACTCAGAGGGATTCGTCAAGATCCTTGCCGACGCAGACACCAAAAGGGTGTTGGGAGTGCACATCATCGGACCCAACGCTGGTGAGATGATTGCCGAGGCTTGCTTGGCTATAGAGTACGGGGCCTCCGCTGAGGACATTGCCAGAACCTGCCACGCTCACCCAACCTTGTCAGAAGCGTTCAAAGAGGCGGCCATGGCCACCTACGACAAGCCCATCCATGCCTAAGCCACCTGGTTCACACTGGTGCTACACGGGCACTAATGAGTAGTGAATATAGATAGCTCAGTTTCATGATTGAATCCTATCGGTGTGAATGCTGCCACTTTGTCTCTACGTCCGGTTCGTTCCGCATCTCCACTTGTGCTTACCCAAATGGCCCACCAAGAGCGTGAAAGTGTCCAGAGTAACAGATTCCTGTGACATACTTACAATTTGAAACGCTGCTTCTGCCACCCTCGTACAAGGCAATAATGAGTACGACACCGGACCGGGGGGAAATTTAAATAAACTGACCTCTCCTCCTTTCTCTTGGGTTAACGTGAAATACTAATCCTTGATATTTCAATCATCTCAAGTTAAATATAAGTGGGAGCAAGCTGGTTCCCCAGACCGCAAGTGAAAGCCTTAGGTAGTGCGCCACCCATTGAAACCACCAGTTGCAGCCTATGGTTGCAACCTTGGAGACTCCTTGGGTGTAATTATGCTTTTTCGTGGATACCGTCAAGAATAGCCGTTTGGGACCACCTCACTCGATGTGGTACCAAAGACTGTCGTTTGGCCTCGACTTTGAGAGCCGCGGATGACTCCATTAGATCGTCAACGACTCCCTGAGCACTAGAAGTTTTCTGAAGAGCCAACAATAACTAGTATGGACAAGAAAAGGTTAGTGTAGTGTTGAATTCAAGAGTAAGTAAAGCAATATGTAGAATTGGGATTTGGCTTACATATTTGACCCCACATCTCAAACACGAAGATTAGTGCGAAGTTTCACTCATTCCTGTTGAATTAGTTGGAAATGCTGCTAAAACACAAATTGAGAGATTGCCTAATTTCAGTTTCTTAATCAAAAAAGTGTTTGGAGCAAATTCAAAGCTGTTAAAAGGTGATTACAAAAAATTATTCTTCAATACAAGATACCTCTGCTAAAAATTTAGGAGGACAAGGTCTCAACACCCTGGGGCCTGCATACACCCTTGGTTGCGGTGGACTAAAGATAGAGACTCAACCTGACTAGTTTGACCGGACTTCGTGAGCTGACTTGAATCCTTTCTTGTTGGCCTGAACGGGTCCGGATGCTGTGGTGAATAGTCATGAAAGTTCGGGGAAATTCTGGCCTTACATCTTAGACTCTTCACCACGTCAAGTGCTGGATTCATTCATTGAGGAGGTTTCCATCTTGTTGAGCTGAGATTTCACCTGCAAACAATCTGAGACAGCACCACCATTAGTGTCCTAATGATTCTAGTAGTGTTGGAATTTCGGTCGTCTTCTAGGCTATGTCTATTCCACTCTATATCAGTTTATACAGGGACCATGCTGAATGACCTTCCCCATTTCAACACCGAGCGACCAGTTGCCTAATGGGCGCAACTTCAAGGTCGCCCCGGATGACCCAGCAAAGATTAGCCCGTGGATCTTATCTCACGATACGACCTCAAATACGCCGGTGCAGTCTTGGCCAGGACTTCAACTAACTCCTGTTTTTTTTGCTGTGTATTGGAAACGAATGAATCCTTCCATGCTGCTTTCCGATAGCACTGTACTAAAACTCTACCTGCTCGCTTTTACCTTTCTTGATTATGACTATGGCTGCAGCGAGTACCTAGAATTCTTCAATACCCCGAGGAGCCCAACGAGAGCGGTTATATTTGGGGGACAGTGTATTTAATGATGCCTATACACGACGGCAAAAACGTCCTTCGATTTTCGAGCAGAACCAATACTTTGGTGCCAGCAGCGCTAAAGATAGCAACTGCAAGCCGACGTAAACACAGGACGGCACAGTGGCTACTGTAGTGTTGGTTGCACGAGAGATTAACGAAAGTGGTAGTTCCAAAAGGCAGTTTGAAGTGGTAAATTCAAGAGGTAGATTCAAGAGTATCTAAAGTGTTACTTGCAAATTCTTTGGACACCTGTATTAGCTATGTACTGTGGGTCACCGC
The DNA here is from genome assembly GCA_002370295.1 of Metschnikowia bowlesiae. Lineage (NCBI taxonomy): Eukaryota > Fungi > Ascomycota > Pichiomycetes > Serinales > Metschnikowiaceae > Metschnikowia > Metschnikowia bowlesiae. The sequence goes on along the minus strand of NLAK01000022.1, from coordinate 80,775 downwards.
GTCAAGATGATGTAAAGAGCATGGATGATTCCCGGGATGTATCCAAGAATGGTCAAGAGGACGTTCAATAAAAAGGCCCCTCCGCAGCCACACTCCAAGAGCACTCCCAAAGGAGGCAAGATGATCGCAACAATGATTTTGATGATGTCTGCGCAAACCATGATGAAAACTGGCCTGTCCAACCGAGTGCGGGCACCACGCCATTTATACTGGAGCCGCGGCGCTGTTTTTGCCTTGGCTGTGCTTGCTCATCGGTCATGTCGCGGCAAGGCATCTCCAGGTCGCGCTGCATGTTGCTGCGTCAGCCGCATGGTTTCAGGCGCAGCAACTGGTGCAAAGGTTTCGTTCACAGCAATGATCCCTCCTCTCCAAGAACACTGGCCGCGTGCACCATTGATCCAATAGTGCTAGAAGACCTGGCGTCTGTGCTTTCCTTTTTCGAGGGCCCCGCATGCATGGAACGGGGCAGATCCTCAACCTAAGCCGGCCTAGCCGAGAGCAATTCCTGGCTTGGCCCACCCCTCGCACCATGTACAGCGACTATAAACGCATTCACGCGAGGCCTCAGGTACACTGCCCATGCTCGGCAAAGCACATTCAGATGGCGAGGAAAACAGGGTATTTCCCCACAGGTTAGCATGCGACCAGGGTCAGTGCTGGGTGTTAGGAAATGTTGCATAATTTCCGTGCACTCCTCAGTGTCATCGTTTTGAATCCAGGGACTTCCGCTCAAGTAAGGAAATACTATCTTGGCGTCCGTGGATTTGAGCTGGACTCTGGCGACTCTGGCGGCTGGTGACTCTGAGTGGTCTTGAGTGGCCCTTCAGTGGCCCCTGAAACTGGCCAATTCCCGTCACTTCTAGCTGTTGTTTTCTTCAAAGTCAACTGCGATGAATGATACACATCCGTGCCCAGCAGAGGTGCCGTCTCGTGATTTTCCATACAGTTTGTGGTTTTGGGACATGATTGCAGTGTTTTTCAAAGGATCAAACCAGCGCGGCAAAAAATTCGAGCTTCACACTCCTTCGCAGCCTTTCACAAATGACAGAATGCTCGTTGCCAACTTCCATTAAACTTTGATACTCTGAATTCGAAACATCTCGCTCATGTTCTCGCTTGCGAGGTGCAGGGGGTGCTTAGAGTGAAACAGATGGAAATGGCGGAGCAACCCATGCCATCCTGTATACACCCGCTTGGATTTTTGGGTTTGCTAGCTTGGCTTGAACCTTTCAGTCTGTTAGATCCTTTAGTACACCGAGTACTGAGAAACGATTCATCCATTGAAATTTTGAACACAGAGAATCATTCGGGCTGTATAGGGAAGCTGGCCAAGACCCCGTCACAGCTTTTGGTGCCATATCCTGTGGAACGGTCCCAATCGAAATATCTTGCCGAGGGCTTTAAAGGTGGCCTGGCTGTATCAGACAGGCTACAGCAGGCGGTCTCAGATCCAGACAAGTTGGCGAAGTGGAACGCACCTCTGTTGATGTGAAGTTCTTGATCTAACACGGCATCGCAGGCTGCGCACCCACGAGCGCACGGCCCATGGTGCGTGTGGCACTAACCTTTTTCAAAACAGTTGGCGCGCGGGTTTGGACCCCTGAAACACATTGTATTCAAGAAGCTTCGCGTCCATTGCGGGAGCGGTCCAGGTGAAACAGCGGCTGAGCGCGGCAGCGAAAGAATTATGGCGTGCCGTGTGTTGCCAAGGCGAAGAGGTTATCTCTTGGTGCGCACCGGCCTTGTTCTCCTAGATCGGCTTGCAGTTGGCAGGACCCTGCCGTTTATTCTATCGAGACCAAGGGAATTCGGAAGTGTGGGAAGTGTGGGACTGGAAGTCCGTAATGCAAGTGTTGAACACTTTCTACATGGATACACTCTATGGGCAAGTGCTTTCCTTTCAGCAACAAAACAAGGAACCTATGGTGAACCACAAGCATCGCTGAAGCCTGGCCCCCTTCTCCTGCTCATCATTCAACAAAGGCAACTTTGAGCAGGCCTTCCAGAATGCATAAAACAGCCAGAAACCAGCCACCCCCACACCAAGAGAAGAGACGGAAGGTCACCGCAGCGGGACCACCGGCAGTCCCGGCCTCTGGCGTAGCGTCCTAAGTCACAACTGTGGCCGTTGAAGAGCGCTATTTCAACCACGGGTGGGTCTAATTGCTGCTGCTTTTCCCGGTCTAGAGGTCTAGCTCGGACATGCTCCAAGTGGCATAAGAGGCTTCCCGAATCCCGCTTTGGTCGCCGACCTCCCAAGGTGCCTCCTGCTGATAAAAAGCCCGTGGCCCGATTGTTGTGGCTCGGTTTGCACTCCAGCCCCTAACTTCAAAAATGAAAGTCAATGAGTAGGCCATCCCAAAGATTTGAACGTGGAACCTGCCTCAACCTCAACGGTACACGCACCAACATCAAAACAACCGGACGGGTGTAAGTTCCTGGATTTGGGTATTCACTGTAGGTTCTCTCGGCAGCAGTCTAGCCAATAGAACCCCATGGATCGCTTTAAAGGGGGCCCTATACGAAGGGAGTGAACCGAGCCAGACCACAAATCCAAGTACGTAATAAACGATGGTATATCAAGTCTCCAACGCCTTGACACCCCGTGGGTAGTGCGCTAGCCGTGGGTGTAAAATAGGCTACGGAGCGGCCAAGACCAGATTTTCTATAACAGTTGGTTATCCCATCCCCATGGGCTAATTTCTTCAATAAATAACTCCTAAACTTGGCACTTGACATCCTAGAGAATCTATAGCAAATCCGAATGCTAAGGACGGCCCAGACAAAAGACTGATATCAAAATCTCAAAGTACATCATAGGCTGCGGCGTAGGCAGTTTCGCTAAGCTGAAGAATACTAGTCATGACGGTGTCAGAGGATCAACAAAGTCATATTAGGATGCATCATTATGCTTTACAAGGGGATTGCTGTTTCAAGGGACGTCATTTCAAGGTTCTAGTTCAAGGCATTGAAATGCACACTTTGTATCAAAATTGCGTCAAATCACTTTATGTCAAGGGTGCTTTGAGAGAGTAGGCTTCAGTGAGCTGAAGAGTGATAGTTGGCAGTTCTTCGGAATGGCCCTGGCCTCTCGGAGGCGCTCTGTTTCCTCGAAAGGTTCAAAACAACTGACTGCGTATCTCTGCAACCACGCATTGGGTCTTGCTTGGGACTTTTGGCACCTTTCAACAAGGACGGGTAAGAAACCAACGCATCGAATGCCAGCTCGTCGGTACCAAATATCACGGCGAAGGGGAGAAGCGAAAGAGTAGCACCTGCTTGTGGTTGCGAAATGTATGGTTGCGAAATCTGCATGCGGGTGAGAACGCATATAGAGGAAGCGTTGTGCTGCAGACAAACTTGAAGCACCGTGGACCGGATGCTTGAAAGGGTCTTTTTTTTTCGGCCCATAAACATACTGGGAAAGTATTTCTGAGGTGGTCCGCGTCTGGTCCATTAGTCATTGAACACGTGCGGCCACCAATCCTCATTATCCCCTCCCGGTCAGAATCCCATCCCGAACAAAATCACATCCCGAACAGAATCCCTTTCCCTCCTTGAATGTAATATCCTTCTGGCGCCATTCACCTTGGCCACTCCTGGACTATCTATCAAAAGTGTGCTTCCATTCCAAACCATATGGCAAAGCCTTTCGTTACGTGGGCCGAAGTATTGTACCTCTCTGTCATGCCTTGATTTTTCCTCAGAACACACTCTTGGTCGGACGTGCTATTTCCGGAGTTCTTTCGTGGATAATTTTGCGACTTGAAGCTGGTGGAAACTTGCATTCAAATTTAGATGTATGTGCCAAACTCTTCTTGTTACAGCACGCAACATTCTCCGAGACTTGATGACGATGTGCAGCCATAGTTCTGTAACAAGGAGTGGGGCAATTAACTTCTTCCTTAGTATCCCTCCCACGCATAGACCGCTAACCCTCGTTCACCAGTCCGGTAGTCCACCATGTCTTCGGGACACGATTCAGGACATATTTCCCTGAACTAACTCAGAGTTTTGCGGAGTTTTTCGGAGTATTGTAGGGCTGGAAAAGGTGTTCTTTTGACCTCCAGAGTGGCTTATTGCGAGGTCATTGTTCGTGCCCAAACCAAAGTCTCTAGCTTGGATCAGTCTGCTTCGATGAATCGCGTCAAGGTTCACACATGCAACTCACACTCCTATACTTCTTGCACTACCCGGCCACAGAAGAAGACGTTTGAGTGTGTTTGGTTCGCACGTATGCATGCTGCCACTTTGCAGTCCTCTTGTATAGCCAACAGTGGCTAAACATCCACAAGGTCACCTATGAACCCTATGGAGATACTAAGTCCTTTGAAATTTAACGTGCTAGAAGTCTTTCGGGGGCTTTTCACGGCCTTTCCGGCGACATTCATGAGGTAATTCACAGTCATTCACAGGCCATTCACAGGTGGCAAGTCTGATCCTGTATATGTGGCTGTCTCTCATCCAATTAATACCTCCGGAGATTCACCACATGATAGGCCATGGATGCAATGAAGAAACTGGAGGCTCCGAGGATATACAAGCCTTTCCGCGATGCCAAACCCACAAGCAGCGGTTGAACAAGTGGCATGCGACGATTCCATGCGATAGATTGAACGATCTGCTTCTTTTTCCATTCTTATCTTCTCGTGTGTGAGAATATATGCGCATCAACATCTAAACATTTGATGAAACGGCCTTCCGCACACGACTAATTAGAGCAGCGGAAATTGTTAGGCAGAAACCACAAGCCAGCGAATCAAAATCACTGAGACCCACATTAAAACAAGGACCCAGTAAGGACCCAGCAAAAGCCCAGTAAAGATCCAGCAAAGACCCAGCAAGGACCCAGCAAGGACCCAGCAAAGACCTAGTAAAGATCCAGCAAAGACCAAGATCCACAAGACTGCCGTGACCAAAAGAGTCTCCAAAATTAAACGCCCTCACTTACAAAGTACATTTCATTTCTAAAAGACCCTCCGGACCTTCAACGTGTATGTCATTGAGGAATCCGTCAAGATCATCTTTCAGTCGGAGGCTCGGGCCCCTAAGGCAAAGCTGCAGTTTCATTGAGGGTGCAGTTGAGATGACCATTCATGGTGGTATTGTAGTGATTGGAAGTAGATTCTTGATGGTATTCATTCAGAGTAGATGCTTGGTGGTAGAGTGTCGGTGGCTATTTGGCAGACTTCCTTGCACGGTGGTGCTGTGGTGTACCCGCACCAAGCCGCCGGGCAGCGGCGCGTGAACTACAGCATCATAAAAAACTTCTCACCACCACGCCTCAGCTAATCTCGGCACCATATACAATGTCCGACATATCCTTGAAATTGTTAAAAGCGGTCGATCAGCACGGCAGCATCCAGAATACCTTGGACTTGGATGAGTTCAAGGACGTGGATGTGGCCACGTTGCAAGCGTCGTTGACTTCGTTGTGGGCCAAGCAGATGATCAACTTCAAGAAAATCGAAAAGGACTTCTACGTGTTAACAAGCGAAGCAGAGGACTTTTTGAAGTCCGGGTCGCACGAGATGCGTCTCTTGGGCGAGGTGTTGAAATCGTTAGAGGGCTTGAAAATATCCGATGTCAATGCCAAGTTAGGCCAGGTGGGCAAGTTGGGCCAGGGCAAGGCCTTCAAGAACGGGTGGATCTCTAAGGATGGCGACAAGTTGGTTGCTGCCGTCAAGGAAAAGCCAAAAGATGTGGTGGTTGACCAGTTAAAGCAGGTGAAAGCGAGTGGTCTTTTGGACGACAAGAAGGAGCTCGCCGAGTTGAAGAAGAGGAAGTTGATCTCGCTCACCAAAATCGTCGGTTACAACGTCTCGAAGGCAGACAATTTCGCCTTGACCATCACAAACTACGAGACCGATATCACCTCGGACATGGTGACTTCGGGGAGCTGGAAAGATGCCTCCTTCAAGCCTTACAACTTCAACTCCGAGGGTTTGTACCCCCACTCTGGTGCCTTGCACCCATTGATGAAGGTGAGAGAGGAGTTCCGGCAGATATTCTTCTCCATGGGCTTCACCGAGATGCCTGCCAACCAATACGTGGAGTCTGGCTTCTGGAACTTTGATACTTTGTATGTCCCTCAGCAGCATCCGGCCAGAGACTTGCAAGACACTTTCTACTTGAAGGACCCGGCAGTGGCCAAGAGACCCGAAGACGAAAAATACTTGGAGGACATTAAGGCCGTGCACCAGGATGGTAAGTTCGGCTCCATTGGCTACAGATACCCATGGAAGGAGGAGGAGTCGCTCCGAATGGTGTTGAGGACCCACACCACGGCGATCTCTGCGGCCATGTTGAAGAAGTTGGCCAAAGACCCCAAGCCCACGCGGTTGTTCTCCATCGACCGAGTGTTCCGTAATGAGGCCGTGGACGCCACGCATTTGGCCGAGTTCCACCAAGTCGAAGGTGTGCTCGCGGGTTATGACATTACCTTGGGTGATTTAATTGGATTCATGGAAGACTTTTTCTCCAAGATGGGTGTGGATGGTTTGAGATTCAAGGCTGCCTACAACCCATACACCGAGCCGTCAATGGAAATCTTCGCCTACCACAAGGGTCTCGGCAAATGGGTGGAGATTGGTAATTCCGGCATGTTTAGACCAGAGATGTTGGCGCCCATGGGGTTGCCCTCCAACCTTAGGGTCTTGGGCTGGGGTCTCTCTTTGGAAAGGCCTACGATGATCAAGTATGGCGTTTCCAACATTAGAGAGTTGTTGGGACACAAGGTCTCGCTAGACTTTATAGAAACGAACCCTGCAGCCAGATTGGACGAGGACTTGGTTGGTTGATGTGTCGAAAGGTAATTACATAATGGAGAATGGTGAACTCGCCGGAAATTTGCTTTCGTGCCACATTCGTAGACTGGACTCAACCAGTACGCCCTTGGTTTTACAACGGAGGTCTTGGCCACCTTAGCGTGGCTCCCTCTTCACTGTGCAAGGTCCCAGTATGTCCCGTGCGCTCGGGTTTCTTTAGCTACTTGAATTGGAAAGGTAGGTCTGCTCCAGTATTCCTGTGCACGCTACTCCGCGAATGCTCTGATGCTTGTTCAGGCGAAACGAGGCATTTGCCACTTGTCGGCGATTCGTTTTCCTATCAAGAAGTCAAGCAGGTTTATCGGCGACAACCCTGCCAAGCCGGATCCACCCAGAATTCGGATCCATCAGGGTTCAGAGCTAGTTGTAGTCAGCATCATGAAGTGCGCGTGGGTGCGCGGACAAGGTAACGGTGAGCAGTATACTACACCCCCATGTCCCAAGACGCTAGAAACCCGTTTGAGCACGAGGGCAAAAAGCCCGGTAATCCCGTGGGTCTGGAGGAGCATGTATGCAAATGGACCGGCTGCAACGCAGGCGGCTATGCGACGTTGGCGGCGCTTGTGACCCACGTCAACAACCAACACTTGGTCCAGTCGTCGCTCAACTTGGCACAGAGCCCCGTGCGCTACGCGTGCCTCTGGGAAGGGTGCTCGCGGTTTGATGTGGAGCAGCCGTCTCGGTTTGCATTACTCTCTCACTGCAGAACACACACGGGCGAAAAGCCGTACTTCTGTCCGATCCCCGAGTGTGAAAAGCACTTTACGCGGTCGGACGCGTTGGCCAAGCACGTTAAGGGCGTTCATGACTTGCACCAGCACCGGGACTCGATTGCCTTGATGCGTTACCGGGTTCAGAAGGGCAAGGCCGAGGATCCCACCGGAGCAGAACTAGACACATTGACGGATGAGCGGTACTCAGAGCTCTTGAACAAGGACTATGAGCTCCGCGTGCCGTGGTGGTTTTCCAAGGACTTTATTGATATTTTGAGCGAGCAGGACCATTCGCTTCATGCGCTTTTAGCCAAGACTTTGGATGTGCGGCAGTTCGACTTGGCAAACCTGCGATACAGGCGAATTCTCGACTCCCACGGGTCCCTCGACTCCCACGGGTCTACCGAATCCCACGGGTCCATTAAATCCACCAGGTCAACCGAATCTCATGGGCCCAGCACTGAGTGGCTGGGCTCGTCCCGCAAGCGCACGCTGGACATGCTCGCGCTCGATGAGAATGAGAGGCCGAATAAGGCAGGCGTCAGCAAAACATACCAGCAGCTACAATCAGAGCTTGAAACTGCCACCAAGATCCAGGAGATCGTCAGCAAGAAACTCGACCACGCGCTCCGGCAGAAGCGCACCCTCTGGGCAGTCAACCAGATGTTACTAGATGCCAACGTGGCCCTCGGCATTGGGGCAGCCGACGAAGTGGACGCAGAGATTTTTCTGGAGGGAATCATGAGGTAGTGTTGGCCCTTGGCTGACCATATAGAGGCGATAAAGAGACTCAAGTAAGCACTTTGGCCTCAGTTATCCAGTCTGGCCAGTTCTATAGCCTCGATCTGTCATGGCTTTGTATTTTAGTTTGCTAATTTTGTTTGGTGTTCTTGGTTGCTTGTCCCGAATGGCCTGCTTCTCGGCTCTACTACTCTTGGATAGTCTTGGGGAATACCTGGTGGTTGTTATAATACGGTCAAGGTTTGTTCAACTGGGGCTCCGAAGCTATTGCACGAGCTGAATTTTTGAATAGAGAATGGAAGAGTTTGGGGGAAAGAGTCAAATCTGAACCCTTTTTGCATCTTGCATATCCCGAAAGTCCCACCCCAAAGGAATCTGCACATCCCTCCTCCATCTAATGTCCTTTGTCCTCTATCACTTATTCTCATTCCCATAAACCTTGCCGCCACTTCTTCCGACGCTTGATAGTCTTGCGACCACTCTCCAACAATCCTGTGAGTGTGAATGAGATTAAGCCAAAATTGTAACCAAGTACAGAGAAAGGTAATGACAAGCCTCAAGCAGTTATCGCTTATATGCCAAGAACGCCTGTGTTATCTAGTGATGGACACACAGAATCCATTGTATTATTTAAACGCCTTGCTTAAACCGATATCAGTCTCATGTATACCAGTAAAAGAGATGAGAAAAGATGGAGTACCGAAGCTAAAAAGATTAGTATTGTGTACGATCCATCATGTTTGCCGAAAAAGTTGCATGAGGTCACAGGGCTTTGCAGTTAATGTCTAGAATGGTAGCATGCAGGTCGTTCACTACCTATTAGGCTAACGATTACGGCGTTGGTTATCAAATCAAGTTTGGAACCTGAGAATGCTATTCCTTGATTCTGAGTAAAGCTTATAGAATTTGCAGTCGCGCATAGCATCTACTTTCAGTGGTATGGACAAGTACGTGCAGTTTTAAGCATGTGATAAAGAAATATACAATCGTCAATTGCTGTTGGCACCTACTGCAAAAAAGAAACGAGACTGACCACTGGGCTAATAATATGCAATAAAAATGCTGTAACGTGAATTGGTATGCATACTTGGTAAGTATGTTCCAAACTTTTTTGAGAGAAGAATAGACTAAAGGGCGAAGGGTTGTATTGAGTCCTCCAGTTCTTAAAGCTATTGGTACCCATTAAGTTCATCAGAATTGCTTAAATTTCTTGTGTCACCAGAAATACATAGACTTGATAAAAAAATGCAAACTAGAGTACTTCCAACTCCAGACAGCACACTATGTACCAAAGATTATGCGAATCTTTCCAAGATAGATTGAGTGGTACATCTTTTCTAACACCATCAACTTTAGGTCGTCTGGGACCCTGGTCGGAAGGAATAGATTTAATCACTTGTTCATACAAAACTTATTCTCTGGTCGGAAGATTCTGGGTTCTTTTCCAAAACTCATCTTTTTTGATCAGAGGGTCTATTTCTTCCTGTAGTTCTCGCCGTTGCAGGCAATAAGATTCTTACATGAATCTTCCACGGCGATCCCTTTCCGTTTCCCCCATTGGCTTCGTTATCGTCCTGCCTGGAAGAACTGTCTTCATTACCCAAGTCTGTAGGAAATCCCTGTGCTGCTTCGGGTGAAGTCTTTTCTGCTGCCCCGTACAACTATGCGTTTATCAAAAGGACTTTTCTTTCATCGCGTCCCACTTGCGACAACACTGTGCCGTAGCCCAGGTGTTGTGGGACACCTTTAAATTTCAACAAACGCCTGAAAGTGATCCAGTAGACTCACGACATGAACTGCACCCCCAGATATCCAAGCAAGACCATGTCGCGTGATAAATACAGTTAAATCTGATCTCGGTACATAGGCTGCTTTCTTCTTGTTCCTTTCTGGACATTGAGAAATAATATGTCCGCTCTCTTCACAAAGCAGGTCACATTCAAAAGTGCAGTCAGAGCACCATTGGGTGTATAAACTTTGCCACTGTTCCGAATAGTCATAACTCCCGTTTTTTTCTGATACTAATTCTTATGCGTGGTCAAAAAAGTTGACCCTGTTGTACGACCAGTCCTGAGTAGGCAAGACGAGCGTGTCGTGCTTCAAGCTTTTGCCCTATACCTAAATTACATGCTTAGCCTCATATCCGACTTCTGTGAGACAATCCTCATGGCCCATGTTAGATTCTTTGATGACTTCTGGTGCATAGGGAGGATGCACTCGTTGATGAGCCCTAAATCAACGGCTATATGACAAAAGTAATCAGCCCGATTGAGCTAGTTTTTGACGGTTTAGGAACCACTCGGCAGGGTGGCTTGCGCCTTTACAGCTCGAAGGGCACCCTGCGGGTTGGTTTTGGCCGAGTGTGGTATCGGGGGCGGTCTGAGGCGGGTCTGCATCTCGGACCACGACGTTGCCCCGAAAGCAGATGGTCGGAAATGAACATGCCTCTACCATGTGGTCACTGAAGATTCCGCCTTGTGCTTGTGAATCCATGGGCAGTGCACTACCAATGGTGGATCTGACAGCTCCATGTTTCGTACTATTCCGTACTTTTTCATTCATCAGCAATTTATTCTTCAAGTCCACTTCCAACTTTCCGCTTTTTCCCACTTTCTCTGCTCTCACAGTCTTGGGCACTTAAACCTCACTTTCGCACATAATCAACGTTGACACTTTAGAACCAAGTGCCTTTGTTACTGATTTACTGAAAGTTAAGGCCCTTCAACGTACTTTAAAGTTAATGCAATTGCTCCTCATATTCTCTCCAACGTGAGCATTTTGAGTTGCAACCAATTTTGTGTCCTCGAAACTTCACTTCTTGGTCCACTCTTGAGCCGTCAAACCCAAGGTTGATTTTTGCAACCCTTTGATAATTTCGACATTTTTGATCTCTTTTCAACCAAAAATCGGAACTTGCCTCAAAACATTTTTTGCAACCACTTTCATATCATAAACTCGTGTTGTGGTACCATCTTCAGTACCGAACGCGGTCCCTGATAAGGGCAATGGGAGTGCGTGATAAACCTGTCTGGGAGTAGATGGGCATCGGGCAACGCCCCTGCATACTGCGCATGTACAAGTGCGTGAGCAGGTGAAAATTCATGACACTACTCAATGGTTCAAACAAGGCTACAGAAGCTCCGGAAAGACCGAGAAGAGGATATCATAGAGGTCCTGGATGACGAGCATGATCCACAGGTGCAGGAAGTTTCTCTAGATCAGCTCTTCAAGGACCTTGTGGCAGAGACTTCCGCCTCTAAGGCTGCCCGCACACCAGAGGAACCTGCGGCCCATCTAGCCACACTCCCGAAAATCCAGTCCAGGCTAGACAGTGTGGAAGAGCCCAGCAAGCCTGCGTCGAAGCTCATTGTCCGGGTCAACGACCCGATCCCTCTCGATGTGGATAAGCGCAAAAAGACGAAAGTCGAGGAGACGGACGCGGGCTCCAAGTGGTTCAACATGAAGACACAGGAGCTCACGCCAGAGGTCAAGAGGGATCTCATGATTTTGAAGAATCGGAGTGCGTTGGATCCAAAGAGACACTACAAGAAGGACAACTGGGAAATTCCCAAGTTTTTCCAGATGGGGACCATCGTGGAGGGAAACACCGAATTCTACTCTTCGCGCATGAGCAAAAAGAGCAGAGGAAAGACCATCGCAGAGCAGATCTTGAAGGATGATCAAGCCACCGAGTATTTCGACAAGAAGCACAAGGAAATCCAGGCTGCCCGGACCAGCGGAGGAAAGGCACATTACCAGAGGTTGATGCGCAAGAGAAGGGGCTTCTAAACATCGTCACTCGACTCTCCAAACGCCCCTGTGCTTCATCCGTGATGTTTTGATCATGGCACACATACTGCCTCGCTGGTGGTGCTTTAAACAGTCCTAGAGTTTTGCTTAGTTTAGTAATTGCATTGAGTGAAGTTTGTCTGTAGTTGTTAGTGGTTGGCAAGATGATGATAGGTGTTGCCTAGAACTTGAAGGTAGCTGCCTAGAAGTTATTCAGTAGTTGTCCAGCACTTGCTTCTTATTTTCAAATATTTGTCCAGTTGCTGCCGTGAACTTTGTCCAGTACCTGTGTTACTGATTAGCTAAGTTCGGCAAAGGCATTCAACTCTGCCTAACAGATATGCTACGTCTAACGGCTATCCTCCTGTCTAATGGATATCCTCTTGTCTAATGGATATCCTCTTGTCTAATGGATATCCTCTTGTCTAATGGATATCCTCTTGTCTAATGGATATCCTTTTGTCTAATGGATATCATCTTGTCTAATGGCTATGCTCCTATCTAATGGCTATGCTCCTGTCTAATGGTTATACTCCCGTCTAATGGCTATACTCCCGTCTAATGGCTATACTCCCGTCTAATGGCTATACTCCCGCCTTAGGGCTATCCTACTGATGCCACTAGCCGCCACTCGAAATCAATTCCGATTGGATCACGTCCCGTCTAGCTAGGTATCCGAGCAGTCTATGAAAAATGCCAAGCCTTACACCCATCACTCCTCTAAACCGGCTCTTCTGAAGACATCGGAGCGGACGTGAACCCAAAGCTGCTTTTTCTCGTCCTTGGAAAGCTTTGTTTTCTCGCCAGGCGCCAGCTTCGCCCTGAGCTCTCTTTTCATTGCGTCGCTCTGCACCTTGTATTCGTGGGCTGTGGTGGCGGCAGCAGCTAGATTCACCAAATAGTTCCGCACGGCAATCTCCTTGTACCTTAGGGTGAGGTGTGACTGCTCGGGGGTGATGGGAGAAGCGTGGTTTTTGGACTGTTGGCTGATTTGAAGCAACCGCGACTGTTTGACGGACACTTCCGCCACGGACCTCTTGAAATTGGAATCCAAGTCGTTCTCGGTGTAGATATTGGATGAGAAGAGCGTGTAGATAAGCTCAGTATCGGTGATCGTAGGCAGCAAAAGCGTGATGTGACACACCAGGGCCAAATCGCCCACCAACTGAGGCAATGAGTTGGGCAAATAGCGGAGATCGGGAGATGACGACACCATGGGCATATCGGTGAGCATGAGCTTGCACCGCGTGACGTTGAGATTCCAGCCCACGAGGAACTCCGGAGTGTTTTGGTAGCTAAGGTCGCTCCCTAGCGAGATTTTGATATCCTCGTATTCTAGATCGTCAATAGACGCCACGAGCTCCTGCACCAGAGCACCCGCGTGCCGGGGGTCCCTGCTCTTGCGTTCAAGAAGTTGCTCCTTGCAGTAGTTCTCATGGAGCGAGATGTCGTTGATGAGTTGCTCCACCGTGGTTGAGACGGGCTCGCTGTCCTCAGGAATGGTAGCGGTGGAAGACGAATAGATGGACGGAGCAGACCGAACCGAGCGCTTGCCCCACGAAAACACACTCAGGGCCAGCGATTGCCGCAGCTTCAGGTTCTGCGGCGGCGGCCTGAGCTGGGTGGGAGCAGACCGAACAGATGTGGCCGACGACTGTCCAGCAATTACCGGGAGCTGTTGGTAGATGGTATTTCTTGCCGAGTCGCGGAACTGCGACGGCGCCAGAGGCCCGCTGGGGCCGTTGATGCGAGCAGAATACCCGTACATTTGGCGCTTTGAAGGGGGTTGGGGAACGTTCGGGCACCTCCGCTGAAGAAACACTCACTTACACAAGACTACGCGAGGCTGCACCGCTGCACCGGTTGTTCGGTGTATGGGGGTCAATGGGCAGAGCGGGAGGGGAAAGGCGCGAGTGAGTAGATGCGAGTGACCGCCGCGAGTGACCGGCGAGTGAGTGGACGCAAGATGAGGTCTCGTTCGTGGGGGGAGTGCATGGAGAGGGGTGGGGAGTGCGATCGCGTCACCGGTTCCTCCAATGGTGCAGTATTTTGCGGGTAGTTGCGGGAGATCGCGCGGGGGCAATGTAGGGTTACAACGGGATGAGCGGCGGGATCGGCCACAGTTAGCCTCCATTGGCTACTGGCGGACTGCACCCGGGACCGTGCACAAGACCCGATGATATGGGGCCCGTGTAACAGCTCCATCCAGGTGCCGAGCCCCGGCCGGTTGGTGTTCCGGGATTGCAGATGTGAAACTGCCAATCAATGTAGACCATGTAATGTGAAACAATTGATTGAGCCAATCCATTAAACAAATCCGTGTAAAAGAGTAATTGAACCAATTAATTGGCCCAATCCATGTGAAACAATCAGTGTGATTCGTTCGTATGGCCATTATTCATGCGGCAGGCGGAAGACGATACCATACCAAGCATTCGCGGTAAAAACTTGAACCACATTTGGAACCAAAAGCCCACGGGCGGAAAAGGAGCTCGAAGGAATTTGGCTGGGTGGACCAGCCTTGCAACTTTACAGCACAAATTGCAAATTTCATTGATACCTCGTTGAAAACACATTTTCTTGGTAGTCTCATTCATCACTTGGTCCCAAACAAGTGGGGCTTGCCTTGAGCCATACTGGGATTTGTTGAGTTCCAAGGCATAATTCTCGTTGCAACTTTAATGTTCTTCGGAAACACTAGGCAGTGTGGTCGTTTCATTTGCTTCAGATAAACTATAGGGTACTCAGCCATTCTCCCTGGAAAGTTGAGAATAAAGCAGACAGCAGAGAGTCGAAGCCAGTCTCAGGGGAGGATCCCGCGTGACCGTACGAGATTCTAAGCCACTGCTGCAAACGAAACCAGAGCCCGGGTCCGTTGAAAAAAACTGTAGATCGCCATTAGAACCTGTAAGTCCTGTGGCGTCCAGCACAGTTAACTTGTCCAGAACCTGGGGATCCAGCAGGACAGTAGTAGGAACACTTTTGGTCACCAGAGCTTGTGGCAGTGAATCTTGAGACCTCCTTGTGACTTTAGATGCCGGGAGGGTGTCAGCAAGCTGACGCCGGCTCTGAGACTATGGCGATCCGGTCCTCGTTGGGGCACGTTCTTGGGCCGTAGTCCCGACCACAGCAGGAGGTTGCAACATTGTTTCAAGCGTGCCAGAAAGTTTCTCCCCGCATGCACCATTCATACGCTTCAAAGTAGGGGGATTTAATGTCACCAGGGATACTCAGCATTCCCGAATTGCGCAGCAGTTTGAAACACATGCTTTTAAATAATTCAAAGTATGACTCACCATCAAAGAATTGAGCCTGAGAAGATACAAACACATGCAATGAATCATCGGTGGAGAATACATGTCTTTCGCGATGTTCGCTAGGGCCAAGATAGGCACGAATGACCAGCCGAGGAGTAGATTTGGCAGTTTCAGAAGTAAGAGCAATGCATGGATCTTGTTGGATGGGAGAGATGCCTTTCAAGCCCTTCTATGATTGGAGCAGCCTCAAAAGAACAATCTTTTGGCCCTGTCGTGGATTTTTCGATTCAGCCTTTCGATCGATGAAACCCAGAAGTATTCGTGAATTCATGCAGAATACCTCTCGCAAAGGAGGAAATGCCATTAGCAAGTTTCAGGCCGTTATCCGAAAGGTTTCCACACTTTACGAAGAAGCTCCGTTATCTGCTGCATTTTGTATCCACAGAGCACTCCATTCCTTAACGACATCCGATCCAAGGGCGAACTAATCCCTGCAAGAAATGGCAACCCTGATGACGTGTCTCGTACTGAAGCGGGTCGTCAAAGAGACCGCTCAGGTCAAAGAGACCGCTCACGCCAAAGTAGAGGACCTGACGCGGTCCTTGACCTAGGGTACCAGTAGCACTTTCTTCCCTTCGATGACTGAAGGCAGTCACGCCAGTGTAGGCTGAAGAAGCACCGATGCTGAAGGTCTTGTAGAAAACGCTCCTGGAACCTGGTTGGTTCTAGTTTCAAGCAAATGGAATTCGCTATACAGATATGCATTCGTTGGCGGTTGATTGATCTGGATTGGTTCGAACCATTGCCACTTCTGTATTAGCCCTTGCTGTGCAACTCTGGTTGTGCAACTCTGAAGTCTCCTTTGCTCCTTCGGGTAGTGACCAATGGAGCCTCCAGGCCCAGTCATCATCATTAGCGTCTTTGCTCAATGAGCCTCCATGGCTTCTCAATTGTACCCCCACAGACCACGGTGTAATGTTAAGTTGCCCAGGAACTGTTCAAGGTGGTGGGTGCACGGGCTCCTATGCTGAGCCTTTCGAGGTGTAGGGGCCATTTCCCTGTCACGTGCCGGCGGCCCGCGTTCCACAACTCCTTGTAACCTACTTACTCTTCCCCCGCCATGCGTGAAATAGAGGAATCGGTGTCTCAGGACCTAGGGTTCCGCCTCATTTCGGAAAATGCTGGGATTCCGCTTTTCGAGGATCCCGTTGAACTTTCTGCTGCTCTCGAGCTGCCCTTGCAATTACTCACCGTGTCGCACGCCAAAAAGTTGTACGCTGCTTCCAACTCGCATAAGCTTGGAATTGGTCATTTGTCTACTTTCGACCATTGGCTGTCCTCGGACGCCGCCATCCAAGACTTTGTGTCCGTGGACTTCCCTGGCGTTACCGCCGTCAAGTTCGCCGCCTCGGGAAACCTGCTCTACGCCTTGGCTCAAGGTACTTTGTTCCGCGCCGCCGTGGCCGAAGTTTTGGGGAAAAATGCTTCAAGTTTCGCCAAAGTTTCTGGTATCTCCAATATCCTCAGCTTCGACCCTTCTCCGGTGGCTGATCATACGTTTGCCTTTGTGACCCGTTCTGGAGACCTCCATGTGTCCCAAGACGGTACTGAATCTGCGCTCAAGGGTCATCACATTAACGGCTGTTGCTGGGCCCAGGATGGCACCGAAATCATCGCAGTTCAGGACCTGCTGGTGGTTGTGGTTTCGACTGCTGGCCTGGAGAAGGCTATCCACCCTCTTGAGGAACGAGGCACCTTGGTGTCCGTGTCCGCGTTGAACGACAGCCTCTATTACGTGGTGGGCTTGCCTGGAGATGATGAGGAGGACGAATACCACACTTCCGTGAGGCTCTCACAGGACCAGGAGCTAATAGCAGAGGCTCTTCCCCTCGGACCAGGTTTTGCAGATGCTGAATGCCGTCCTACGCCGTACTGCGTCAGTCTCCCCAATTGGCTCGATCAAAAAACTCATTCTTTCATCACATACTCCTTGACCACCGAAATCAGCACCGTGGTGCTTGGCGATGATATTGAGGTAGTGCTGCCACTTAATGATAACGACCGCGCCGAATTGCCCATTGCCGACGACGGCACCGACACGTTGCCCGTTGGCTTGGCCTTGGACGTGACTGGTACTGAGGCGGTGGTGTGCTCTCCTTGTGCACAAATCGAGGAAGCTGTGGGCGTTCTTCCCCGCCTCTTATGCTTAAATTCGGCGGGGCATCTTCTAGTGTGGAACGTGTTCGAAATCAGCGGGGTCAGAAACGGCTCTTTAAGTCTTGAAAGGCCTCTAAAGCTGTATTTGAGGTCAATTGCTCACACCAATAAGTCAATCGAAACTTCCTCCGAAAAACAAAAAGGGCATTCTTCAGAAGCCTCTGGTGCCCTTGATAAAAGTTTCACTGAATCTGCTGCACCAACCCTTCAGACCGGGGCCCTGGCTGAGGGTCCAACATCCTTTGGCTCTAAGCCTAGCACCTCTTCTCCATTTGGCAGTGCACCCGCCTTCGGGGCCACTGGGTTTGGACAGGTTAAATTCGGCCAGTCCCCATTTGCGTCCAAGCCAACAGCGGGTAATTTTGGAGCCACCACGCTAAATTTCGGGAGCAAAAGTGGCTTTGGCGCCGATGCCAGCTCGGCGGATTCTCCCTTTGCTAAATTAGCATTAAATTCACAAAGCAAGGGTGATATTTTTGCTAGTCCTAGCACCCAGGAAACACATTCGTCATCCGGTACATCCTCTGCAACAGAAAATGAGCTCGGCAAAGGCATGGGTCAGCTTTTTGGTAAGCACGTACCTGACTTCAAAACCATGAGTGCTTCTGATAGCTTCCAAAAGCAAACGGAGAAGCCGGTGCGAGAGAGTACTTTGTCTGCACCAAAGGGTTCTGATTCGCCTTTTGCTGTATTGAAAGATTTCAAGAAAAATCTACCAGCCAGCCAGCCTCAAGGCTCATCATTTATCTCCGGCTCCAAGACGCTGAACATCCTGTCTTCTAATGAGTCGGAAGCAACCTCAGACGCCTCAGAAGAAGACTCTGACACACCCAGTGAAGAAGAAGCCAGAGAATCAGAAGACCAGACAAGACCAGTGGAACCGATATCTTTAGGAAGACCTAGTGATTCAGCAAGTTTCGAGAACTCAAAAAGCACGTCCGAAGACAATTCCAGTGAGCAGACATCTGGCACTGAAAAAAAGGACAGTCTTCACATGCCTGTTGGTGTGACTTTAGGTAACTCGAAAGGCCCGGTAAACCTCACACAGCCAGACACCACTTTCAAGGGGTATACTGGTGGTAGCACAGAGCCGTCTACTACCGTGCAAGCTGGCATGAAGGAAAGCAAGGAAGATAAGGTGCAGGCCGACCAGTCCAAGGAAACTCCGGCGAATAAAGGCCCGGTCTACCAGGGGCAAGCAATCTCCGAGTTTATCCAGAATACCAAGTTCGAGAAATTTGACGGCTTCTCATCAAAACCGGAGCTCCCCGATAACCCCGACCAGAAGTACATGACGAAGCTCATACTAAACATGCAAGGCCATTTTGAAATCTTGGCGCATAATCTCACGAAATTGGAGGACATGTTCGATGCTGCGGGCTCACAGGCAGAGGATTCAGCAGATATTCAACAGGTGGCCAATGTCAGTTTGAGCCACGTGGAAAACTTGCAAAAGAGCATATTCAGCAACTGCAAAAAAATAAAGATGTTGCTCCAGCAGTACAAGGTACAGGACAAGCAAATGCAGGAGGTCATAACCAAGTCCAACACGGAGGAGAACATGAGGGAGCAGATCGAGAAATTGCTTAGCCAGCTTGCGGCGTTCAAGCAGGCTATTGTGAAAAACTCGCATGACAAGAACCAATTGGATGCTCCAGCCGCGGCTCTTCGGTTGAAATTGCGTCAGAAACTCGCCCGCGTGGAAGATCTCGAGAAGCAGGCCATGGAGAAGCTCGTGCCCCTCGGCGTGCAGGCCAATCTCGGCGACTTGAGCAAGTTCGAGATGATCACTCATGAGATCCATTACCGGACCAACGAGTACGCGCGTGAGGTGGAGCAGCTAAAGACGGAAATCGCTGCCCTTGCGCTTCCCGACATTCGGGCCTTGACGCTTGATCTGAACCACACCTCTTTACCCACGCGAGTGGTGGCGGCAGAAAGAAGGTTTTTGACCAGCTTGAAAACCACACCCGTGCGTTTGGTGTCGCCCCAGGTCTTGGAGTGATCCGTGTGCCACGCGGCGGTCTTGCAGATAAGCGTGTAAATGTACATGGATCACACGCATACATCTTCGCATCTACCTCTCATCTTCCTCCACTCCTTGTCACTCTTTTTCTCATATCTTCTTTACTCCCTCTCATTCCTTTTCCACCCACATTCGCTATATTCAAGCTCTGGGCCTTCAGGCAACAAGACGGGCTAGCTGTATTCAATTGGCGGATTTTTCAATGAGCGACAATTTGGGCTGCATTGTCAGTGTGCCCGGTACAGTGGCTGCCAGCGGCATCCTCAAGTACGTCGGTGTGATCAATGGCAAACTGGGGGTTTTCGGCGGCATCGAGCTCCAGGGTCCGCAGGCCTTGTCTCGGGGCAAGAACAGCGGCGATGTCAACGGCACGCTCTATTTCGAAGTGGCAATCCCCAAGACCGGTCTTTTTCTTCCATGGGAGAGGCTTGTGCTGGCCAACCCGCATCTCCTGCTGATGAGGCGACCTGCTTCCAGCTACAGGAGAGAATCCACAAGGACCCCTACACCCACGAGGCGGATATCATACGACAAGCTGGAAAGGCTGGAAAGGCTGGAAAGGCTGGAAAGGCTGGAAAGGCTGGAAAGGCTGGAAAGGCTGGAAAGGCTGGAAAGGCTGGAAAAGCAAGACAGGCTGGAAAAGCAAGACAGGCTGGAAAAACAAGACAAGCTAGATAATATGGGATGGCTGGATCAGCAGGACAAGCATGAAGGACTCTCCCGGATCAGCACGGCGCCCAGCCTGTTGTCAGGGTTGGACGAGGGCCTACTGAGGCAAGTCTCGGCGAGACGACCAGATTCCAGGAATGACGGGCGCCGGCTTGGATCCAGACAAGCCAGCGCAGAGAGGCCTGTTGGTTTGGGCCGCAAGCCCGACCACGACATTATGGAATGGAAGCTCAAGTACGAGCAAAAGTGCAGAGAGTATGAGCAGAAAGAGGTCATTCTTGCGGACTTGCAGAGCACCGTTGACAAGCTCCAGCCAGTGTTGGAGGATTACGAGCTCAGCATGGACGAAAAGGACCGCAAGATCAGGAAGCAGAAGCTGGAGTACGAAAGGGCCCGTGACGAATGGCGCCAGAGCCTAGAGCTCATGATCAGCTCTCAGCAGGAAGCAGAGAATCTATATGAGATGCAAGTGAATGACTTGAAAGAGCAGCTCAACCTCGTGAGTTCATCGGGGACTGGGGACATGAATAAAGGAGACTTGGAGGCAAGGAATAGTGAGCTCCAGCGGGAATTGGAAGAACTCCGCCACAAAACCGCATTGAATGTACCAGGCATTTCTGGAGAAGATTGGCAACAGGAGAAAGAGAAGCTACTAAAGAAAGTGGATATGTTGAAGCAAGATGTCTCCTCCATGGAGATGATGATGCAAGACATGCAGGCCAAGATCCGGTCCAAGGAGTCTCATATCGATAGTCTCGAAACGCAGCTAGATGAGGCCACCCTGAATGCCGTGGATGGTTTGGCGGGTCAACTTGGAAAGATGTCCGTGCAACAGGAGAATGAGCAACAGATGGACATGCAAGCCGATATCACACAATTGAAGGAGAGAAATTCGGAGTTGCAGAAAGAGTTGGCGGCCCTGCTACAGGAGGCGGATCGGTTAAGGAATACTATGAAGGATATGAGTGAAAACATAGGTACCGGGGATACCGACAGCGCCGGCCTTCGACAAAAAATCGAGGATCTCACGCACGAACTCAATATGCGGCCATCCTTCGAAGAGTTAACAGAGCTCCAGAATTCCTTGGAGGATATCGAAACCTTGCATCAAAAAGAAATCCACGAGCACGAGGCCGCGCTAAGGGAGGCCCGGAAGCAGAACTCGGAGTTGCACGAACAAGTGGCCAGATTAGATGGGCTCTTGCAGGCAAATACACAAGCATGTGAGGCGTCGGAAAAAAGACCCGTACACGAAAGCGAAGGCGAAAGCACTAGCGGAAAAGGAAACGAGATGCGAAGTGAAACCACAAGTGCAAATGAAAGCGGATCCGTCAACACAGCGGCCAATGGGTCGTTGCCCATCTACTCGCCGAAAGCCAAGGCAGACCCCAGCGGAGGCCGGCCCGAGTGGTGTGGGTTGTGCGAACGAGATGGTCATGACAGTCTCCATTGTCCATACGAAAACGACATTTTCTGAGCAGGAGGCCATCGGGCCTACGATTTGTCGGTCAAAGGACGGGCCATTTTCTTGATCAACATCTGCCTGACCAACTCGGGGTGGGAATTCAAAGCCACGGTATTGTATGCAAGCAAGTTGTCATGCATGGCAAGGGACGCCAAGGTATCACGGTGAATGTTGGTGATGAACTCTTCACGAGTGGTGTCCGGGTTGCCAACACCCACGTACTTTGCTTTCTGGCCGAGGTACTGGTGGGAGTCCCGAGCTTTATCAGCCATGAAGAGAGTTTGCGCGGAGGAGGTAGATGGGCCAGGTAGTGGGGCGTATGTGAGCAGAGCCGGCGCTGTGTGCAGGCGCGAGCACGGCTACGTGACCTGACCAGAGGGGATTAAAAGTGTGCAGACAGACTGTGTTTAAGTCAGATTGTACGCCCCATACCCCACTCTATACCCCACTCTAGTTTACTCTATTTCATACTCTAGTTTACTCTATTTCATACTCTCTATTCTAGACCATTCTCTAATCTACTCTTTACCATACTCTTTTCTCTCTTATACTTTTACTGTAGATTCTTAAGTCACGTCTAATGCTCAAAGAGATGCATTCGTTGATGTTCTGTTAAGAAAACGGGGATCATCTGGAGCTGTGTAGAAAAATTGGCCAAGACCACGTCAAAGCCTTTGGAACCTTGTCACACGAAAAGGCTCCCATCGGACTGGGCTTGCCGAAGGTGCCCGACACGGCCCAGCGGCTGCATCCGAAAAACCCGGAGGTTGCATCTGATGAGCTGCAACCGATGGTGTCAAGTCTAAGCCTCGGAAATGAGTTATCGGAAAGGGATAGACCTCGGCTTACGCAGTGACAAGTCACATTGTCTGTGCTAATTAAATAGTTCAGATAGACTGTACGGAAGTCGTATTGACTGTGCTAATTAAATAGTTCAGATAGACTGTACGCAAGTCGTATTGACTGCGCTAGTTGAATTGTTCAGACAGAATGTCCGCAAGGCGGATTGTTCAGATGTCTCATCACCGCAAAGTGGTTCTCGCATTGTCCCGTTGGAATCGACCTGTTCCTTGGCGCACCACCAGCCACCAGCCTAGGCGCTCTTTGGCGTCGTGTCCAGGACAAACCCGGCAGGTTGGTTCCCCTCAAATATGCGTAGGTGACCCGCGCGAAATCTGCACTGTTCCTGCTGATTACTCATAGCATCTCCACCAACCTCAGCACTCTGCGCCCTCACTGTCGGAACCAGCGCTAACCGTTCCAAGCAAGCATCCTTGGCGTTCCGAGCTGGAGCTACTGACGCAAGTATACACGGGCACAAGAACACGTGCAAATCCAGAGATCTTCGCCCCAAGTTCACCAAGAGTGTCCCAATTTGCCCCCATCAACCCCGATTTGCCCCATTTGGCCCCACCCCTTACCGTTTGACCCTTCAACGTTTGGCCCTTTAGCGTTCTATCCCTCCATCCTTGCCCGTTAACTGCTTAATCCTGAACCGCTCAATCCCTTACCGGCTGACTCTTTACCATTCAGTCCCATAACCGGCTGACTCGTTACCAATCAACTCCTTATCCGTTTGATTCTTATCCACTTGATCTTATCCATTCGATCCTTATCCACTTGGTCTTATCCATTTGATCCTTAACTATTTGGCCCTTGACTGTTTGGTCCTGAACTGTTTGGTCCTGAACTGTTTGATCCTGAACTGTTTGATCCTGAACTGATCCTTAGCTGTTTGATCCTCCAGTGTGTGATCCTCAAGTGTTTGGTCCAACTGTTTGATCCTAAACCATTCGTCCCTTTTCCGTTTAATTGTTCAACCCTTCCACCTTGCATCTAACGCCCAGCCAAATCACCATTTGTGGACATGCTGAAGATTGACCCCTCGGATATTTCCGAGCTTGTACAGGACTCAGACGGCTTGGCGCTCAAGATCTTCTCCATGTACCAGAACAAAAATTACTTGCCGCACAATGAACGCGTGTCCAACATAGCATGGCGCATCCACAATCAAAAGTTTGTGCGCAGGGCCAAGTCCCCCGTAAAAGGCGCCGCCCCCAAGCAGAAGGTGGCCAAGCCCGCGCACACCCTGCAAGTGAGTTCTAGCGTCGACGACTTTGATTATGTGGCGCATATCCGGAAAATCTCCCAGGAGGAGTATGGAGGTACGCACATGACCAAGAGTGCCACGATGCTGCTGGTTCCAATGTCCAACCCAATGTCCTGCGGGACGTCGCAGAACATTTTCAGCTCGAGCTCGCTAAACTCGAAGATACCCTCGCAGGACTCCTTCGACTTTCAGCCGAATCCGCCTCAGAATTTCCAATCTGTCAAGCCATTGAATTTCCTGCCTGAACCCAGTCTCAGCTCGCAGGCCCCGAATTCGGGCCAGTCTAAGCCCGGCGTCCATGCCACGCAACCCCAAGATTTCGTTGCGAATTCTGCTCATACCCAAGGCTCGGTGAAGCGTCATTCTCGACGCCCGCCATCCTTCTCTCGCAATTCAAGTGCCAATACGTCCCGGAGCTCCACGTCCGTGATGCAGGCGCCTCCCGTGGACCCATACCTCGTGCATTTCTCATCGGAAAGCGAACGGCTTGCGCAAACGTCAAGCCCGGGACGCGACTCCAGCAAAACGTCGCTTCGCTCGGAGGGCTCGTTCCTATCGTCGTACATCAGCCTGCTCGAGTCAACGCTAAAGGGGGAGCCGCACAGTCCATCTGCCGGCTCCCACCGACTGCTGGTGCCCGGCTCCTCCATGCATTACGGGCTGCTGCATGGCTCAAAAAGCTCGGGGTTGGAGTGTTCCAACTGCCACACGAGGACAACGCCCCTCTGGCGAAACACTGCCCACGGTGATACCTTGTGCAATGCCTGCGGGCTCTTTTATAAGCTTCATGGGACCTTGCGTCCTGCAGCCAACACCCAGTCGCAGTCGCAGTCGCAGTCGCAGCGGGGCAAACCTTCCAGGACTATACATCCGTCAAGTGCACCCACGTACAGAAGTCCCCCCGACTCAACGGTGTCATCTAGCAACCTCGGACTCTTTGAAAAGATGGGCAAGTCGGGGGATCGCGGTCTAGCGCCGCAGGCCATGCATCGATCCCCGCTTGCGGCGGACTTGGCTCCGTCCCTGGTGCAGGCCAGCGGGGAGTTTGGGACATTTGTGGACTTTGACCGCACTGCTACTCAGCAGGGCCCTTTTGGCCAGTTTTCGTATTCGCAGGCAGACTCTGCGTCCGATGAAATTGACAAGCTCTTGAACATGAACTTGTTTCAGCTGGAGAGCTTTGTCATTGGCGCGTCCAAGGGCCCGGACCTCCACTCGGGCACCTATAATTCCAAGGGGCTTGAGGCCATGGACGAGATTCTCATCGACGAGCCACACAACCACTCCGCCAATTGGAACTGGCTTGACTTTGAGCCCACGTCCACGGGCCATTGAATCAAGTTTGTTAAGGAAACGGGAAGATATGGCAGGATCATATGAAACAAATGAATAGGTAAGGTGATGTGGCAGTGGTATGGATGTGGCAGGGGAAGGGGTGTGGTGGATACAATGGCCTTGATGTATCAATAGCAAGAGAGTCACTTTCGCGATTGATGCTTCGGCCGCAGGCAGCAGTCTAAACTAGCGAGCCATTGTTATCTTGAATAATAATGCCTGTGAACAGGCCGGCTCTGCAGACGCAGACAATGGCGCCACATGTGGAGGCGCGCATGTGAGCAACATTTTGAAGTATGGCCTTTGTTAGTCTGATGGGAGCTCGAACAGCCTCCTTGGACAGCCTCCCTGGACAGCCTCCCTGGACAGTCACCCCTAGACATTGTGTTGGAATGTTCAGCCAAAGGTACTAAAAAGATGCTTACAATATTTGCAGTTATTTTCATGTGCGTTGCTTTGGCTTTGGAATGGCAGGTCTAGTCTGATTTTGCTTATGATTTCAGCGTCTACGTGTAAATAGGTACTTCCTAGACCGCTTCAAATAGCTTTTTGGGTAATTAAAGATGCTAAAACTAAACAAATCCAATGCATGAAAAGTTTTCAGCACTGGCAATGATAACCAAGACAAGTTGACATCGAGTTTGAGTCTCGCCAACTCGAGGTTATATGCAGGTTGGGGTATGATCAAGAAATCCAGTTCTAATAGCAATGCCTTTGACAAGCTGTGGTGAATGTATAGTGTAATCCCCTAGGGCTCTTACAGTGTTACGAAATTAAAAAGAAGGCTTTGTACGGTGATGTGTAGCCTGGGAGGAAGCCCGCCAAACGTCTGTGCGCGTGACTAGGGAACTTGGCACGTGACCTGCCCGACCCCACCCGGCTCCGTTCCTCCACCGCCCGCACGTCCAACGGCCGGTGTCTTCTGTCGAAAGGACAAGTCTGGGCGCGCACTCTATGCACAAGCGCTTAGTGAGTGCGTTAAACAATGCCTCTTGTACGGTCTCCTGATGGAGCAGTTGTAATGACGACGGCGCAGCCCTACTACGGGCTGAGGTTAGTGCAGGCCCTCTCCAATATTCTTCAATATTCAAGGAAGGCGCGGCCCCTGGCCCAGTATAGTAATCTGAGTATTAACGGAGACTAATATGTGCGCCAAATGTGCACCAACCTGACCCTCAAGAAACACGTCTCGCGTAAGCTCAGACAATCAGACCCTCGGTGTTATTCAACCCACCACAGAAGTTCACGCATACTTAGAAGAGCTCAGACGATAATGAGTCAGCATTCTTCAAAAGCAATGTGGAACACACTCCCTGGCTGCTTCTTGGAAACGGATAAACCACAGGTTGGTGCTGGAACTGGGTTTTACGGTTTACAGGTTTTGTTCCTGCAGAAAGACGGCTTAGTGTGAGACGGAACGCTGCCCAGCTTTCGCAGCCAGTGCCAGAGTCGAGCATCACTGAGTCCAGAACACCAAGCCAACGCGCAGTTTCGCCAGCCTCCGAGTTGTTTGACTTTGGTTTGAGTGGTGTCTCTTTCGGCACGGAGCGTTTATTTTGCATGAAGATGACATGATCGTGCTCCATCGACTGGCAGGCTAATTTGGTGGCTGAGGAAACTTTAAAACTGATTTGGGAGTCCTTACGCTTTGGGAGTCCTTACTGCTTTGGGACTGCTTACTGCTTTGGGACCGCTTACTGCTTTGGGACTACTTACTGCTTTGGAACTGCTCACTGCTTTGGGAGTCCTTATTGCTTTGGGACTGCTTACTGCTTTGGGACTGCTTACTGCTTTGGAACAGCTTTTCCCATGTAATACTACTTCGGGATCCCCAATACTGCTTTCGGAAAACTTTGGGATCATTCTTTTTCTTCGGGACTGCTTTGTGCCTCGGTTGAATCTCTGGAGCGAATGCTCCCAAACTCAAGAATCTATCCTGACCTTGCTCGCGCGAAACTTCAAACAGGCGCAGCACTGGCGATACTCGGCCGCCAGGCGAGTCCCCCGGCCACGTGACTCGGCCCGAGCCCGCCACCGCCTGGCTCCCGCAGAGGTGCATCAGTGCGCGCCGGTGAAAACGGTTGCCGTTTATTATTGGAAGGCGAGCCCGCGGGTTGTGTGCCCCGCGTTCGTGCTTTGGAGAGGAATGCACGCCACTTGACAATGCCCATGCGCCTGGCCGGCTTGCCATGCCACCTGCCCTTTGGGCCTCGCCACGTGACACCGGCTTTGCACACTGTCCTTGGCGGGCCTTTCTGAGATGCTGCCTCTGACCCAGCTGACGTCGCTGGCTGCGCTGGCCGTGCCTGGTTGGCCGTGCCGGGCGGGCCATGCCGGGCAGGCCGTGCTGCGCAAGCTCTTGTGGAGGTTGTCTCGTGTCTCACGTGCGTCCACGTGGTGTTCTTCAAGCCGTCGGGCCGTCCGAACTGTCTTATTCAACACGCCAACATTCGCAGTCAGTTTTGGTCCGCTGGCTCTGTAATCGGAAATTAATCCAGCGGTTCTGGATACTCATCGCATGCAAAAGTCTAATCCAAGCGGCCTGCTAGCGTTGAAAATGCGCTTTTCCCGACCTTTTATTCCGGGTGGATTTGATTCCCGAGCTTTCATTCCGGCTAAATACCGAGGTTTCATTCCGGCTAAATACCGAGGTTTCATTCCGGGCGGACGTCCCGTCCCATTAAATCAATGTATCATACCTGGTGGTGCTGAGCCCATCGCATAGTGTCTCAAGCTGCCAGGCGGTGTGCCTTGTCTAGATCGCGTACGTGATGCAGTGACAATGATGAGCCACTAACTGCAAAGTTGACAGCTAGTTTCGTCCTGCACATACAGGCCGCAATGTCGGGCCACCACACAAGCCTCGAGGCTCGGCTCCAGACGTGGTATTCCGCCCCATGGGCTGCCGTGCCACGCCTTTGCCCCGATACCGTCTCTTTGCCCGTATGTATGTGTATCGCTGCTCTGCCTGCGGGCCACGCCCACCGTGCCTTGGAGCAATGGCCAGCACGGTATATTTACCTGCGCCCTTAATTTGGATCCGCACGCGCTCGTATGCCTGACCCGACGCATGTCGAAGTGGAGGCCTGCACACCATGGCGTCTCTGCAGCGGCACTGCGTCTCCGACCCATCATTTCCAAAAAGTCTTCAGTTATATTTAGCTGTCTCACCCTCACCTCCTTCTTCGTTATCCCTCCCGGATCCCTTTCGCCGCCTTGTCCATAGCTTAGAGCTCCTGCCTAGAGTCCAACATGGGGCTATTGACCCGCCTTAGAAGTCACGAGCGCAGCAAGTCCCAGGATTCGAGGCCCGCCTCAGACGTGGCCCAAACCCTTCATTCAGCTTCATCCTCCGGTGTCAGTGACTTTCTGTTAGTGTCTCTGCTGTCACGGTCCTCCACTGACAAGCCGAGAACCCTTGATCCGCTTCTGAAGGAGCTGCTGGTCAGGCGTCTCCAAAACCAGCGCCGTATTCTGCCTCAACACAGATATAGCTGGCAGATGGGATCGTCTTCGCCCCTGCGCCCACTCCCCTCGGTTGGGAAGCCGATTAATGCTGACGCCAACTCCACGCGACACTCCTCCAACTTGCGCTATCCACCCTCTTCTCAGCAGCCCCTTGCGCACAACGGTCACGATCCCAATCAGGGGGGCGGTCACGGGGCCAGTCAAGGGGGCGGTCACGGGGCCAGTCAAGGGGGTGGTCACAGCGCTAGTCACAGGGCCAGTCGCAGCGCCGGTCACAGTGCTGGTCACGAAGCTGCACCCAACGCTCGTCAAACCGCATATGACGGCTATTATGCATACAGCGGCCGCGGGCCTAATGAAGCCCACCGGACTGCTCCTCATTCGTCCCTGGCCAGGCCCTCGGGCAAAATCCTCGGCCAACGGGCCGCTTCGGGCTTGTCCAGCTCGCTGTTCGAAGCGTCCAGTGCAGACGTCTCCGGAGTCTCGGGCAATTCCGGCAGCAGCTCCGAGTACGAGGACGACCCCGAGGTTCCCGAGGCATCACACCCTTACTACAAGCAGTGGAAGGAATACTACGAGGCTTTGGAAAAACAGAAGTTGGATCCCTCCGCGGTGGTGGCTCAGCTCGCAGCCAAGGGGGCCGCACAGCAGCCGCAGGCCAAGCCCCAGGCCCAGCTGAAGATTAGCCCGGAATTCCTCAACCAAGCGAAATCCAGAACCCTGGACAATTTGGTGTTGAACTCGCGCAAGTCCACAATCAAGTCCAACCGCTCGGCCTCGGTGCCCGCATCTGGTCATGTGCCTGCAGTCTCTCATTCTCGGGCTGTGTCTACAAATGAGTCGTTTGCAGCTGGTGCCATCAACTCGTCTTCAAGTGGCACCGACTTGAGCTTGAACATGTGTCCCAACACGGCGGATTCATGTCTGTCCGTAAACACATCGGCAAAGAAGCTGCTGGTGAGAGCCGGAGGAGGCACCAGCAGGCACCCTCCCACGAGAGATGCAGAGAGCGTTTTCAGGCCGAGCGAATCCAGCAACTCCGTGATCAATGGCTATGGCGCTTCGGAGAGAACCAATGAAACTGCTCCGTTTACAAAAGGTCAGAGTGCTTCTCTGAGATATGAACATACCGTTTCTCCCAGCAACGGGGGCGTTGTTCCTTCTAACGACCCGGCCACTTTTGAAAGAGAAAAATACAATTTGCATCTGATGGATACGCTCTGCGGCACCAATGAGCGCAACGCCCTGCCTCGAAGAGATGCGAGCCAGATATCTGACTACGCAGCGTACATCTTTGAAGACGACGATGATGACTTCCGGAAGGACACGTCCCGCACCGCGTCTGGGACAGTGTCTCAAACCGACATCAGCAGGCAAAACTCAGCAGCATCGGCAAGCTCCTACAACTCGTTGCAAAGTGAAAAACAGTTCAGTGTGGGGCGCAACCCTAGCCGAATCGCTACGCCTTCCCGGAATGCTATGCCCGGCAAAGGGAAGTCATCCTTTAGCCCCCCTCTTGTTGGTCCTCCGCCTCCGGTATACCCGAACATGTATAACAGTGCGCATCAACTGGCCAGCAGCTTAGCCGACTTCAACCGCCACAGCATGATTGGTATACCCATGAACAATGCCTACATGCAGCAGATGCAACAGCAAATCATTCAGCAGATGCTGCAATTGCAGCATCTCAACCACCCCCAATACCAAGGTCATTATCCTCCCAGCCCACAAGCGGCTTGTTCTAGCGACGCCAGAATCAACTCGCGCATACAGGAGTTTATTGATTTGCGTCAGGCCATTGCCTCTGGCAACAAGAGTCTTGAGTTCCGGCTCGAATGGTTGAAAATGTTGGTGTGTGCTGTCAACTACAAACTCTTCTCCTATATTAATATCCGAGGCGAGCCCATTCCGCAGGAGCAGGTATCTCCCAATAAGCAATTTTTCATCAAATCCGTTCAGAACCATTTCAGAAGCTCTTGCGAGAGCTCAACAGCGACAGGTTGAAGAACAAGGGCAAGGTTTTTGGGGAAATGTGCTACATCCAGGGCTGCCTCTACCTGCAAGCATACTTGGAACGGTACTACCAAGATTTCGGGTACGATAGAGACGATGAGGAGGCCGAGCGCTTTTTCAAGCTCGCTATTGAGTACGACCCGATGTGCTTCAAGGCGATTTACGAGTTGGGGGAGTTATACGAGAGCCAAGAGATGGAAGACTCGTTTGATCTAGCCTTGGAGAATTACAAGGAGTCGGCCAAGTTGGGCTACAATAGAGCCATCTACAAAGTCGCGCTAATCTACTTGGTAGTTCCAAAGGTGCGGCTGACCAAGTTTTTCAGGTACTTCAAGAACTTGGCCGATATCGACATGGAGTCGCAAGATGTACAACTCAGCGGCATCGACCTTGAGGAGCTCCAGCAGGTGGTCGGTTTGGCGCAGTTCCAATTGGGAAAACTATACGAAGGAATATACCCAGGGGACTTGACTATCGAGGACCAATTTGTGGTGGAGTCGTTGGAGCTTGCGCCAGTCAACTACGCCAAGAGCTTGTCATATTATAACCGGGCTGCCAAGCTCTCGTGTGTTCAAGCGCAGGTGAAGCTTGGGCATGTTTATGAGCAGGGGGAGTTGAACCGGCCATACAACGCGGTGAAGTCGATCCAGTGGTATATCAAGGCCGCCACTTCGCCGCTCAAGTTCATGCGCCACCCCGAGGCCATGTTGGGGATCAGCCGGTGGTTCATGCGAGGCACAGATGGTGAGAGTAAGCACATTCCTTACGAGGATGAGCAGATGGCGATCCAGTGGTGCGAGCGCGCATGCAAAGAGTTTGGGTCTGCCGAGGCCCTCTACCAGATGGGATTATATGTGGAAGACGGCTTGGCGATGGGCGATGCCACGCTGTATTTTAGAGAAGCTGCAGACTTGGGGCACGGCCTAGCCATGCAAAAGTTCGAGGAGCTCTAAAGAGCACGAGCAAGAAAGGAGCAAAATCACAAGCACGATCAAAAGCACGAGCAAAAACACGAGCAAAAACACGAGCAAAAGAACGAGGAGTTTTCGAAAGTACGAGTAGCTCTGGTGCAAAATTACGAGGGGCTCTTCTAGTGGGTCCGTGACTCGAAAAGTATTCATTAATATGACATAGACGTCAACAGTTTGAAAGGAAATTTCGAAGGCTTTGTCGTAGGGACGTCGCCAGAAGCGGCTAAAACGAACCTTCGAAAGCGCGCTATGTATAGGTGCCCAGACTACGTAATGAATTGATGCGCTGAAGCCTAAAAGTGTCCCCAGCACTACAAGCCGAGAAGCAGGATTGAAAATTGTAGATGTCTGAAGACCAGAAGAGAAAGCTACGGCGAATTGAAGAGTGAGAAGTAACAAATAGGGCGGCGGTAAACTGAGTAGACTTACTAGTGTCAGTAGGGAACATGAGACATACGCGCTCGGGCATGCGGCACGCGGTGCGACATTAGGCCCTGCGCTTCCAGGTGTCTCGTGTAAATTGTCTGGCAAATCGTGTGCTAATCGAAACAAAAACCTTCATAAACATATTGGCCCTGCAGCTAGCAAGATCAGGCAAAGCTTTCAAAGAAGCACAGCAACGGCGGGCGTAATGGCGGGTGCCACTAGCTTATGTTACATGCCGAGTTGAGAGTGGCCTAGAGCAGGGTGCAGGTCCGCCAGCGTCGAATCGCGAAACACTTTAGATTATATAGCTTTTTATCTTTTCCAAAATGGATGAGCCGCAGCGGGTTGCGGTGCATCGATGAATGCCTGGGAACGACTGCACAAAAGTGGACATTGTCGTGGGCAAACCGGCCTGTGGCGGTGAGGCCGGCCACAATCTCTCCGGATTTACGACAATGGGGCTTGAGTTGCCAGAGATCAAGTGAAGAGAACAAGTGATAGCCACTGATCTACGAGGCCATGCAGGCCGTGCAGGCCATGATGGGAGGTGAGTGCATCCTCGAGTCGAGATAGCCACCCGTGTCGAGACACATGCCCGGGAGCTACGCATTGGTCCAGTCTTGAGAGTGCCAGGAATCACGTGTGCTGGACTCGGCCTGTGGTGAGCCCAAGCAAAAGTGGCATACACAGCTCCTCTGACATGAGAGGTCGCGTTTGGGAAGCAGGCCGAAGAGGGCGCGCATATACGCACCAAGCTATAAATGGAACCACCTGCGTAACAATGGCACAAGTGATTGAATGCACCATCCATTACACTATCACATCCCCAACCATTCAATTGGAAAACGGTGCATGTATACAGGCTGGTTTAGGTCACTCCGCGTTAGTTTCCTCGCACGCACACTGACCCGAAAATAGTATAGAGAAAGAATGCCGACCTTTGGTAGTGCACCGCTCATAGTTCGATGAATGACTAGACACAACCACTTGCACCTTATTGTATGCAACCTGGGAATTTCCCGGATTGTTCGCCAAGAATACCGCGATTGGTCTACTTTCATGATAAGGCGCCAAAATAAGTGACGGCTCTTTGGCGGTTTTTTGTATATAGATGGATGTTTTGGACGTATTAACGAATGCATCTTGTGTGAGCAACACAAGTTACTAAAAAATCCAGTATATAACATGAATATTGTTATATTTTTTTGTCGTTTGTTAAAGCAAGTACTGAGAGAAGGTTTATTCGTTGGTGATCCCTGAGACAAGGGCGATCATCCAAAACATAGATCAAAACTGGCCCGGGCCGCATGAGGCGTCGGATGTCTCATGGCGAGACGGGGCCCTGATTGCACCACTTTTAGACGAGGGCCCGATGGCACCACCTATGGTGGATGTTGGGGTCCGGGCATGGTCGTACCCTTCTTATCGCCCAAAACTTCCCAGTCTGGCTTGTGTTTGGGCAAAAGTAGCGTCTGACGGGAATTGGTCCTGTATCTGAGAAGAACCACGGCGTTGCACCAGATAAGCTGCAACTACTGCCACCTCGTCCAAGCTTCGGAGATGGGCGCTGGGGATTGGACACGCGTCTCTCCAGGTGGGATTTCGTCGGATTCTCCTTGTAACCGTACGTCGCAGTTCAATTGTGTATCCATGGGTAGCGCTATCCATGGTGGATGTAACAAATATGTACCAAATATACAATTGATACCAAGAGACAAAGATACTAGAGTTACTAGAGTTACTAGATACTAAAATACTAACGATACTAAAAATACTGGAGATAATAATTAGACAACAGGCAAATCATGGCTTCAGTGGGTCTCGTATACGAGGCGTCTTTGATGCTCTACCTGGATTTATTCCTCTAAGTCAGCTAGCAGCCAACCTCATATATATCGGGAAAGGACATTCACCCACAGAACACAAGAACACTCACCCCCGCTCATTTCTTTAGGATTCCAAAGGCGACGCGTTCATTCTTGTTGTTTAAATGCTTCGCTATTTGTGGGGTCTCTTTCTTTGGCCAACACCCTCTGATAGTATATCTCCTTACTGACCTAACAGACGTTTCAAGGGAAACTTTGCCAAAGATTTGGCCACAATATTCCCAATCTTGTGACTCGTTATAACATCATTGGATGTTCTTGAGTTTAAGGTGTTGCACGAAATGTGCCTTATGTATTGCGGTATAGTAGCTCTCTTCGTTTCTGCTTGCCCACAATTGTTGAAGGTAGTCTCATTATACCCCACAAATAGACCGAGGGTATAAGAGGTAATTTCCTATATTAAAGGCCGCCATCATCCTTTTGATTTCAAAACTCAATTTTTTTTTCACATTACAAGATTCCGATTTCACTTTAGGTTTGAGGAAAAATTCACACCCCAGCTGCGGAGTCAAAATTCATTACGATTCAGCTAACCTTTAGGGTGAGGTCTTTGCATTAAATACGAAAGTGTCTTTACAAAAATAGAATTACGTCTTCCCGCCAAGTAAAGAAATCAATTTTATACAAGCAGATACACAGAAGGTAGACCTCCGTCTCCTGTCGCTATCCCACACGAGCTCCAAGGGAGCATTAGACCAGACTTACTAGACTGCCACTAGATGATAGCAGGCTAGAAAGACGATTGACCGAGCTGATACCACCAGCCCTTAAGTGTATTGTGGACGAGCATATACCACGGGTGGATTTGACGCGTGGTCCGGGCATGCAGTCTTTTTCAACCGTATTCGAATCAGCGATGCAATAAAATCAGGCATCTCCAGTGGTCAAATGCCCAAGAATTCAAATTGTTTCTTTTTGCAGAGAAGCTCCAATGGCGTGGTTTTCCGCTGCCTTTCTTAGTGTTCATTCTGTGGAGTCTTGGAGCTGGAGGAAACTCTCGTACACTAGCCCCGTTACTAGGCGGGAATTTTGCAGTGCCAATGAAGGGTAACAAGGCAAAAACAAGTAGAGCAATATTGTCAACAAACTCAACCAAACCAAAGGGCACGCCATCCCACTGGACTTGGACTGGATACCCGGGTATCCTGCATCCAGCCTTGTATTGGTTTGTTGTCTGGTTTGCAAACCAGGCCAAGCCCGATGCCTGGGGCCCGAGCAAGCTCGGGTTCGGGTGCCTTGAAAAAAAGAGCTTGTTGAACATGATGAGTATTTTCCGCAAGTGTGCAAAAGAAGAGGAGAAAGTCTTGCTGATGGTGTTGACACGCCTCGTGAAGCTCGCTTGGATCCCGAAATGGGCGACTCCATAAACGACTCCACAGGTGCAAGTCTACACGTACTGATGGAGCATGCAGGGGAGTAAGCTCTAGGTCTAAATGCTGCGCCGAAAATCAAGGTATTGAACAAAGTGATAAATGCCTTGGGGCCGAACGCAGGTGCTTACCCCAGTAAGCTGGCCGATTTGGATTGAAGACCTCGAGATTGATTTCATTTTGAATTCACCTTTGCTTCACGTTTAGAAGGCCGTGGTCGGTTTCGGTTCGAGGATCGAGATCCCAACCTCCGAGATCCCGCTCTCTGTTTTCCTTGGCGTTCCAATTCATTGTGATGGGTCTCATTTCATGCAAGTTGAAGTGGTTTGGAGAATTTTCTCTCTCTTCTTCCTGCTTTCCATCGTTGCCAAGAACAGCATTTTGTACGCCGTCTGCAACCCCGCATCGTGGATCTGGAAGTTGGTCACCTTGCACTACCTGAATAAGTTGGTGAAGTTCCGGGAAATGACAACATACTTATGTGGCCAAACAAAAGAAACTCACTTTCTTTACCACCCCCACGCCGCTGCGTTGTTGAGTCACCCACAATTGATTGGGTTGACGCCTCTTTTCTGGGCTCTCCTTTCGGATTCAACTGTACACGTGGTTATGCATTGATATCACTTCCTGAGCGCTAGAGGTATCAAAGTGTGGTGGAAAGAGTTGGTAGCGAGCTTCCAAATCAGCCACTTTGTCTGGGATTTGGGCTTCATTTACTTCGCAAGCTACCAAAAACATCCTTCCATCCCTCCCCTTTTTGATCGGTCTGTTGCCGTTCTGTGGTGAATGTGCTGGTACCATTCTTTCCACATCTGGTTGCAGCATTTGCTATTGACCTTCTGTTGTTTGTTGCTTTCTACAACGATGTTTGCAAAAAGCCCCCCGGAAAGTCCAATATGCTTTTGTCGGTTTCAGGTGGTCGACTCAGGTCAACTAATATGTCCACGCCTCTCGAAAGTCAATTCTCCAAGCCCTGCTGGCCTTGGTGAAGAACAAGGCAGCAGCCACCTCATTGCGTTCTCTAATCTCCATCTTAAGCATTGGCCCACGTGAAGTCGATTTGCAGCCAATAACTCGAGGCGACACCTCGCACTAAGATTTACTTGCAACTTAACGCCTTCCTAGTAGTACTTTTATGTACTTGGAAGTACTTGGGCTAGATTGAACTGCACATAGCCCTTTTTCACAGGGGCGTCAACAGTCAAGCACGCGAGCTTGAGGCACCACAAGGGAGCAATATAACAGGCGCCCCCTCCTCCCGCATCCTGTGGGTATTTTCGAGGGATCCGCATGACAGTATTTATTGACGTGAGGAAACAAAGGTTTGTCAAGTTTTTTCTTTGAGACGGTCTGTTTGAGATACAGAACTCGGCAGGCGGCATGGGTGAGCAGAACGGAGATCGTGGTGCGCAGTCATTGGGGGATGAATGTTGGCTAGTTTCAGTTTGGTCAACACCCTCGCCTCATTAATGTCTGCCCACTGATGGATATTCACACAATAATGATTTCAGATTCCCGAGCAGTGCATTTTCAAGAGTTTTCCACTGCAGTAAGCGCTGGATCCACTGCCGGCAAAGTGTCAGGCAGCGAATGGCGTCCCACAATAGCTAGTGCGTGGCTGAAGTGAACCAGTTTGAACTAAGGACTGCACTGAAATTGTATAAAAGAGTCCAGTGAAGATTGAATTGAAGAATACGATGGATGTGAAAGTCAATGATAACTCTTGCGAAACTTGGAGAAGTACCCTGGAGATAGCTCCAAACGAGAATGGTTTCCCATGTTAACATGCCTCATGGTCTCATGGATGATTTCATGGTTACGGGATGAGCATCTCAGGTCCGCTAGCTTCTGTTGACCCAGAACGAAAAGAGCTTCCGGTAAACCTAGGAGTAATCATTGTCTCCAAGCATAGGCACTTTATTCTCGGCTAGCCTCTAAACAATAGAGAGGAAACCACACTTATATGTGGGGAAGCTTGAACGTTGACCCCAGGCCGGGGCAGTGGCAAGTTGCTAATCGTGTTGATAGTTCTCGTTAAGCTTCACTTGTCCCTATCGGGAGTTCGGAACGACCTTTTGGTATGGGCTGGCAGCATGGAGCGATGGGCCGGCCAACCCTGTCGCGCGCTACAGTTTCTGTACTAGTCAGCACGTAATGCAGGCTGTCCAGAGGTGTATGAGTACGGGTCAAGAGTTTGGTGCACACCGGAAGGGAGGGCATGTAATATTGGGTCATGTAAGATTAAGGCATCCGAAAAGGTGCATAGAAAGTAGGTCATGAAAATTAGGTCATGTGAAGGAGGACTTATGGTACTGTGTAGAGGTGGTCTATTATGGACTCATGGAAGCGTGGTCTAGTACGGACTAGTGGGGTCTAGAATGACTTATGGAAGCGTGGTCTAGTATGGTACCGTCCAACACACCAGGACCAGTGCTCTATACAAGCGAGGGCCGATTCGGACAAGAACCAGACCGAAAGCTGGTCAGACAAATGCCCATGGACGCGCTTGGTGCAACGGCAAAGACGGCCTCGGCGCATATTCCCATGGCCCGCCCCCCAACGTTTTAATCTCAACGCCTCCTACACCAAACCCCGGCGCGAAGTGCATTTTCTCGCGCACAAATTTTTTCGCCGGCCCCTGGTACTCTTCCACCATGTCTAAAACCACCCAATTCTTCTGTATGTGACCAAACAAGTCGGCCCGAGTGGAGCTCATTTCTTGCGGGTCCCAGCATCCTCCACACGTTTCCTCGTCGCGAGGTCCCAGTTGCAGCCCTTCAGGCTCATCCGGGCAACCACAGGCCCATCGGGGCAGCCCATCCGCCGATCCCTCGCTTTATACTAACCTCAGGCCGGCAACCCAAGTCCATAGATCTTTTCCAAGACTACACTGAAATCAGCACATTCCCCAAGCCCTCGCTTGAAGTAAGGTGCTCGCTCTATAGTGCCAATGGCTTATACTTTGCCTACACACAACCCACGCATGTGACGATAATTTCCACCAAGGATGGCAGCACCAACGATGAGGTGGTGGCACAGATCGATGCCAAGGATACTTTTGACCTCCATTTCTCGCCCGACGGAAAGTACTTGACGCTTTGGACCAAGCCTACGTTGCTCGATCGCGAAAGCGGCGTGTGGTCCGATAATGTGCTCTTGTATGACTTGGAGCGGAAAGAGATTCTCACCAGATGGTCCAATAAACACCAGGCCGGATGGAAGCCGCAGTTCACCCAGGACGGCAACTACATGGCCAAGAACCTCAACAATAAGGAGATCCATTTCTACGAGATGTCCGAGGCCTTGGACATCAGGAAGCCCTCGCACCGCTTCAAGACCCAAGACGGTGCCTCGTTCCAGAGCTTTCAGATCAGCCCGGGCTTGAACCCCGCCGTGGCAGTTTTCATCCCTGAGAAATCGGGCAAGCCGGCACAGGTGCTTATTTATAGCATCCCCAACTTCACCCAGCCCATCTGCTTAAAGTCATTCTTCAAGGCGGAAAAGTGCTCGTTGCTGTGGAATGCTTTGGGCACGGCGTTGCTAGCCTTGGCCTCCACTGACCACGACTCCAGTAACAAGTCCTACTACGGAGAGACAAACTTGTATTTGCTTGGCATTGCTGGCTCTTACGAGAGAATCGACTTGAAAAGAGAGGGGCCTATTCACGATATCACGTGGTCGCCATCCGCAAGAGAGTTTGCTGTTTCTTACGGTTACATGCCTTCGGAAACCACCTTCTTCGATGCCAGAGGCAATGCCATCCACTCATTGGCCACCGCTCCCAGAAACACCATTCTCTACTCCCCTCACGGCAGGTTTGTGCTCGTGGCAGGTTTCGGAAACTTGCAGGGCACTGTGGACGTGTATGACCGCCAGAATAAGTTTCTTAAGGTGTGCACTTTTGAGGCCTCGAACACTTCGGTGTGCGAGTGGTCTCCATGTGGGCGCTTCATTCTCACTGCCACCACTGCGCCCCGCTTGCGCGTTGATAACGGCTTAAAAGTGTGGCACGCCAGTGGAAACTTGATTTTCTTCAAGGAGTACCCTGAGTTGCTCACCATTTCCTGGAAACCCCAGAGCATAGAAAAGTTTCCGGCTTTGAGACAGTTGGAGCCCAGTCCTGACCCTCTCCCATCTGCTCAAGAGTACCTTGCCAAAAGAACAGGCGATACCGGCGGCGAGGTGCCAAAGAAGGCTGGTGCCTACAGGCCGCCTCATGCCAGATCCAGTGGAGCCCCCACTGAATCTACTTCCTTGTACCAGAAGGAGATGCAGTCTTCCATGGCGCAGACTCCTGTATCGTACGCCCCTGGTTCTAGGAGAGTGATTCCGGGCTTGGCGGTTCAACCAGACAAAAACCGCAAAAAGAAGCCGGCAAAGAAGGCTGATGCTGCTGACGGTGCTAGTGACGCTAAGACCGACGACCCCTCGGACAGCAGTGCACCCGCGTTGTCGGAGGATAAGAAGATCCGGTCATTGTTGAAGAAGCTTCGCGCCATAGAGGCCTTGAAGATGAAGCAAGCCGGAGGGGAGGCTCTAGAGGCCACGCAAGTCAGCAAGATCAACAAGGAAGATGAAATCACTTCGGAGCTTGCCGCCTTGGGCTGGACCGGTTAGTTCTTTTTCTAAATGTATTCTAGAAACGATGCTTCAGAGCCTCACTACATTTGACTCTTTGCAATGTCCTTTATTTCACCCACCTGTCCGCACGGTACTCGTGCCACTGCTGTATACGCGGTCACGTGATCGGACTTCCGATCTGCCTGAAAAGTTTGAAACTGCCTGCAGCGGCATTACTGATTAGAGGCCGGCGCGCGCCCGCGCTGTTTGACGTAGCAATGTGAGACCGCTGATACTCGCGCTCGCCCGTAGGCCACAGCTGCAGTTTTTCCGAGCCCATATAGTAAAAAGGTACATCTTTAGAAAATTTTTTGGCACGCCACATAGCTCGGCCGGGTCGGAAGTACACATGACTCGCATCCTCGCCAAAACCGCGTAGGATTTCTTTTACAACGCGTCCAAGCATGCCTACCGGCCCGGCGAAAAGAAAAATTGCCTCGAGGACAGTTCGGTATATAGTCACGCGGCACGGCATCCTCCTACCCTCTGTGCACACCGAAGGCTTCCTCCCACTCCTTGCGCGCTTCATCGCGGCGCACACCAGAACCTGTGGTCGTGCGTGCCTCGTGTTCGTGATCCGCTTTGATCCCAAATCGCGCCGCGGATCCATCTGCTTCTTCTTTTCTTCATCGTCGCTGTTCGTTATCGCAAGGTATGTTACCCATTTCAACCAACCCAAGTTGCTCCAACGCAATACATCTGATGCAGTCAGTCAACAGAATGCAACCGTCGCCCGGTGTCCATCGATTCGGAGATCGTATCGCTCTTTGTCGGTCTACTTCAATGAGGCCGGCCACGAGGACTCTTGACGCCTTGGCCCGTGCAGTGTATCATAGGCAAGCTAGTTTACCATGACTGGTGGGTGAAGACCCTCAATCAGTTTGCATGCCTCCCAGAGTCATGTCTCACTTGAATCTGCTGGAACTTGGTCGCCCACACCTAGTGCTTCGCCTTCGTTTTGATTCGCACCGCCCCGAAGCTCGCGCGCGCGGATGAGCACTGCCATTTGGTCAATCAACTTTCCCATTCGGGACACGAGCCCTCACGTGACGGTATTTCTTTTTCGCGCGCCATGCAGCTCCCAAGGCGCAGCACCCTCAAAGCGTCGAGAACCATGGGACGAAGGACAAAGTGGGCGGCTTCATTTGGGACCAGAGAATCGCAGGGAGTCCTTTTGTGGGCCTGTCTGGCACTCGGTAAATGCTTCATGTGCTGCGATTAGTTGTTTGCCTCGGCTTGCCTTTTTTTATGAGGCAACGTGGAAGCGTTCTATTCAGTGGTAGCATATCCCCTTTTGGTGCGCTAAGGCAAGTATGCGGCGAATTCGCAGCACGCATTTCCAGCTCTGATGGACGGGGAATTGCCTATTTTTGGCCAATGTCCTGCGTCTAGTCATGGGTCTTTTTGCATAATATACCAGGCATCCGCTGCGCACTTTTAAGACTGCACTGCTAAATTGACTTTGCTCCCTCCTAGTCCTCTTTACTAACGTTTGTGCAGATGTCTTACGATAACAATCACAACTACTATGACCCGAACCAACAGCAGCATGTTGAAGGGGAGGGTTATTACCAGCAGGGGCCCTACAACGAAATGGGTCATGGTGGTCAGTATCAGCAGAATGATTACTACGATCAGGACCAGCCGTATGATCAACAAGCCTACGATATGGATGCCTACCAGAACTATGGTCAACAGGGTGCCGGATACAACGCCGACCCTGAGGCGTTTTCCGACTTTAGCTATGGTGGCCAGAACCCTGGCAATTCCGGCTATGACCAATACGGGACTCAATACACCCCTTCGCAAATGAGCTACGGCGGGGCCAGGTCCTCCGGGGCCTCCACGCCCATTTACGGAGGAAACCCCAACTATGATCCCACCCAGTTTCAGTTGTCCTCCAACTTGCCATATCCTGCGTGGTCCGCCGATCCTCAAGCGCCCATCAAGATTGAGCACATTGAGGACGTGTTTATTGATTTGACAAACAAATTCGGGTTCCAGAGAGACTCCATGAGAAACATGTTTGACTACTTCATGACTTTATTGGACTCCAGGTCGTCTCGTATGTCTCCTGCCCAGGCCTTGTTGTCTTTGCACGCAGACTACATTGGAGGTGAGAATGCCAACTACAAGAAGTGGTACTTTGCTTCGCAACAAGATTTGGACGAATCTATTGGCTTCGCTAATATGAACTTGGGCAAGATTGGAAAGAAGGCTAGAAAGGCTTCCAAGAAGTCCAAGAAGGCCAGAAAAGTAGTGGAGGAGCATGGCCAAGATTTGAATGCCTTAGCCTCCGAGCTAGAAGGTGACTACTCTTTGGATGCCGCAGAAATCAAGTGGAAGGCCAAGATGAACGTGTTGACTCCAGAAGAAAGGGTCAGGGACATTGCGCTTTACTTGCTTGTGTGGGGCGAAGCCAATCAAGTTCGTTTTACCCCCGAGTGTCTCTGTTACATCTACAAGACTGCTCAGGATTACTTGTTATCTCCACAGTGTCAACAAAGACAAGAGCCAGTTCCGGAAGGTGACTACTTGAATAGAGTCATCACTCCTATCTACAGATATATCAGATCTCAAGTCTACGAAATTTATGAGGGCAGATTCGTCAAGCGTGAGAAGGATCACAATGACATCATCGGGTATGATGATGTGAATCAATTGTTCTGGTACCCTGAAGGTATTTCTAGAATTATTTTTGAGGATGGAACCAGATTGGTTGATATTCCGATCGAGGAAAGATACCTTAGATTGGGTGAAGTGGCCTGGAAGAACGTTTTTTTCAAGACTTACAAAGAAATCAGAACATGGTTGCATTTCATTACCAACTTCAACAGAATCTGGGTTATTCACATTTGCATCTACTGGATGTACACAGCTTACAATGCCCCAACTTTGTACACTAAGAACTACATCCAGACTGTCAACAATCAGCCCACTGCGTCTTCGAAATGGGCTGCTCCAGCTATTGGTGGGTCGATTGCTTGTTTTATTCAAATTTTGGCCACTTGTTTCGAATGGATGTTCGTGCCAAGAGAGTGGGCTGGTGCTCAGCATCTCACCCGTCGTCTAGTGTTCTTAATCGGTATTTTCCTCATCAATCTCGCTCCTGTTGTTTTTACCTTCTATTGGGCCGGGATTGCCTCGATTTCCAAGACTGCTCACATTTTGTCGATTGTTGGATTTTTCATCGCCATTGCAACATTGTTGTTCTTTGCTGTTATGCCCTTGGGTGGTTTGTTTACTCCATATCTCGACAAAAAGTCCAGAACCTTTTTGGCACAGCAAAATTTCACCGCTAACTTCTACAAATTGAAGGGCTTGGACATGTGGATGTCATACCTATTGTGGACTGTGGTTTTTGCTGCCAAGTTGTCCGAATCTTATTTCTTCTTGACATTGTCGTTGAGAGATCCCATTAGAAACTTGTCCACCATGGTCATGAGGTGTAATGGTGATTATTGGTTTGGTGATCAGTTGTGCAGACAACAGGCCAGAATTGTTTTGGGTTTGATGATCCTTGTCGATTTGCTTTTGTTCTTCTTGGATACATACATGTGGTACATTGTTTGTAACTGTGTGTTCTCGGTGGGCCGTTCGTTCTATTTGGGTATTTCTATTTTGACTCCATGGAGAAATATTTTCACCAGATTGCCCAAGAGAATCTACCTGAAAATTTTGGCTACTAC
This sequence comes from Metschnikowia bowlesiae, assembly GCA_002370295.1. Classification (NCBI taxonomy): domain Eukaryota; kingdom Fungi; phylum Ascomycota; class Pichiomycetes; order Serinales; family Metschnikowiaceae; genus Metschnikowia; species Metschnikowia bowlesiae. Next base: position 37,183 of record NLAK01000022.1, on the reverse strand, counting down.
CGAAATGGAGATCAAGTACAAACCCAAGGTATTGATTTCTCAAGTCTGGAATGCTATCATTATTTCCATGTACAGAGAGCATTTGTTGGCCATTGACCATGTTCAAAAATTGTTGTACCACCAAGTGGCATCCGAGGTTGAAGGAAAGAGAACCCTTAGAGCCCCAACTTTCTTTGTGTCTCAAGACGATAATAACTTTGAGACGGAGTTCTTTCCCAGAAACTCTGAAGCTGAGAGACGTATCTCGTTTTTCGCTCAGTCCTTGGCCACTCCCATCTTGGAGCCTTTGCCCGTTGACAACATGCCCACCTTCACTGTGTTCACTCCTCACTATTCCGAGAAGATTCTTTTGTCTTTGAGAGAGATTATCAGAGAGGATGACCAGTTCTCCAGAGTTACCTTGTTGGAGTACTTGAAGCAGTTGCACCCAGTTGAGTGGGACTGTTTTGTGAAGGACACCAAGATTCTAGCTGAAGAAACCGCTGCGTTTGAAAACGGCGACGAAGAAGAAAAGGAAAACGAAGATGGCTTGAAGTCCAAGATCAACGACTTGCCCTTCTACTGTATCGGTTTCAAGTCCGCTGCTCCAGAGTACACCTTGAGAACCAGAATCTGGGCTTCTTTGAGGTCGCAAACCTTGTATCGTACCGTGTCCGGTTTCATGAATTACGCAAGAGCCATCAAGTTGTTGTACCGTGTCGAAAATCCCGAGTTGGTGCAATATTTTGGCGGTGATCCAGAAGGCTTGGAAATGGCATTAGAAAAAATGGCCAGAAGAAAGTTTAAGTTTATCGTGTCCATGCAAAGATTGGCCAAATTTAAGGAGGATGAGATGGAAAACGCCGAATTCTTGTTGAGAGCTTACCCAGACTTGCAGATTGCATACTTGGATGAGGAACCACCTTTAACCGAAGACGAAGAACCTCGTGTTTACTCTGCTTTGATTGATGGTCACTGTGAGGTCTTGGAGAATGGTAGACGTCGTCCAAAGTTCAGGGTGCAATTGTCCGGTAATCCTATTTTGGGTGACGGTAAGTCTGATAACCAGAATCATTCCATCGTTTTCCACAGGGGTGAGTACATTCAATTGATTGATGCCAATCAGGACAACTACCTTGAAGAGTGTTTGAAGATCAGATCCGTGTTGGCGGAATTCGAGGAACTCAATGTCGAACATGTGAATCCATATGCTCCTAACTTGTCTAAATCAGATGATGTGCATACATCGCCTGTTGCTATCTTGGGTGCTAGAGAATACATTTTCTCGGAGAACTCGGGTGTGTTGGGTGATGTTGCTGCTGGTAAGGAACAGACCTTCGGTACTTTATTCGCAAGAACATTGGCCCAGATTGGAGGTAAGTTGCATTATGGTCACCCTGATTTCTTGAACGCTACTTTTATGTTGACCAGAGGTGGTGTTTCCAAAGCACAAAAAGGATTGCATTTGAACGAGGATATCTATGCGGGTATGACCGCTATGTTACGAGGCGGAAGAATCAAGCATTGTGAGTACTACCAGTGTGGTAAGGGAAGAGATATGGGTTTCGGCTCGATCTGTAACTTTACCACCAAGATCGGTGCTGGTATGGGAGAGCAAATGTTGTCCAGAGAATACTACTACTTGTCCACGCAGTTACCATTGGATCGGTTCTTGTCGTTTTACTACGGGCACCCCGGTTTCCACATCAACAACTTGTTTATTCAATTGTCATTGCAGACGTTTATGTTGGTTTTGGCCAACTTGAATTCGTTGGCCCACGAGTCCATCTTGTGTTTGTACAACAAGAATGTCCCAATCAAAGACAAATTGATTCCTTACGGATGCTATAACTTAGCGCCAGCTGTCGACTGGATCCGTCGTTACACGTTGTCGATCTTTATTGTTTTCTTCATTTCCTTTATCCCATTGGCAGTGCAGGAATTGATTGAAAGAGGTCTCTGGAAAGCCACGCAAAGATTTTGCAGACATTTCATTTCGTTGTCTCCATTCTTCGAGGTTTTCGTTGCACAGATCTACTCGACTTCTTTGATTACCGATTTGACTGTTGGTGGTGCAAGATATATTTCCACCGGAAGAGGGTTCGCTACATCGCGTATCCCCTTTTCTATTTTGTTCTCTAGATTTGCAGACTCGTCGATTTACATGGGAGCAAGATCCATGTTGATTATTCTTTTCGGTTCCGTTGCCCACTGGCAAGCGCCATTGTTATGGTTCTGGGCATCATTATCCGCGTTGATGTTCTCGCCGTTCCTCTTCAATCCTCATCAATTTGCATGGGAGGATTTCTTCATTGACTACCGTGACTTCATCAGATGGCTTTCTCGTGGTAACACAAAATGGCACAGGAATTCGTGGATCGGATACGTCAAGCTCTCGAGATCGAGAATCACCGGTTTCAAGAGAAAGATCACCGGAGACGTGTCCGAGAAGAGTGCAGGCGATGCATCCAGAGCCCACAGAACCAACATTTTGTTTGCTGACTTCTTCCCTTGTGTCTTCTACACTGCTGCTTTGTTTGTTGCTTACACCTTCATCAATGCTCAAACCGGTGTTACTAGATACGAAGTGTCCGGAAGAAGTGAAACGACCCCAATTACTGTCAACTCCACCGTGAGAGTGCTCGTATGCGCTTTGGCCCCAGTCGTCATCGACATGGGATGTTTGGGAGTTTGTCTTGCCTTGGCATGTTGTGCGGGTCCTTTGTTGGGCATGTGCTGCAAGAAGACTGGTGCCGTGATTGCAGGTGTGGCCCATGGTGTGGCCGTCATTGTTCACTTGATCTTCTTCATTGTCATGTGGGTGTTGGAGGGATTCAACTTTGCTAGAATGTTGTTGGGAGTGGTGACTATGATCTACATTCAGAGATTGTTGTTCAAGTTGATGACCTTGCTTTTCTTGACCAGAGAGTTCAAAAACGATAAGTCCAACACCGCATTCTGGACTGGTAAGTGGTATGGTACCGGTATGGGCTGGATGGCTTTCACACAGCCGGCCAGAGAGTTCTGTGCCAAGACTATCGAGATGTCGGAGTTTGCCGGAGACTTTATCTTGGCCCACGTGATTCTCTTCATCCAGTTGCCAGTGATAATTATCCCATTGATTGACAGATGGCACTCCACCATGTTGTTTTGGTTGAAGCCTTCGAGGCTCATCAGACCCCCCATCTTCTCGTTGAAGCAGGCCAAGTTGAGAAAGAGAATGGTCAGAAAGTACTGCACCTTGTACTTTTTGGTGTTGATTCTTTTCGTGGTGATCATCGCTGCACCTGCTGTGGCAGGCTCTCACATACCGGAAAACATTGGAAGCACCTTATCCGGTACTTTCCAGGGTATATTCCAGCCTAGGGGAACTTCGCATAACGACACCGGTACTAGGGTGAGTTCGTGGTGGCAAAGAAGTAGTTCGATCACTTTCTGGTCGTTCACACCATCAACGCCTCACTATACTTCCAAGCCTTTCTAGGGTCCCAGTCCAAGGCCTGGATAGAAAGCGTGGTTGATTTAGAGTAATTTTTATACTTAACAAGAAATATGTTCGACCCTGTGCAGCAGCGCCTGCTGATTGTGGATTCAATATAAACTAGTCTGTTTTGGCGAATTTATCCAAGATTCGCGTGCACTCTTTGTGGTCGGCGCATGGCGACCACTGGGCCACCAAGTCTCCGTTGAAGTAGTGGGTATGGTCCGAGTTGGGGTCTAACGCGGCAGACTCGCTGTTAAGCGAGTTGATGGTTCTGCCTTTGATGATGCCGACCTTGCTCAAGAGGAAAGGGTGCCACTGCAAGATGTGCGAGATGGCCAGGTCCGGCCCATATGGGAAGCTATTATAGTTCAAGAAGAGCGGGTCCACCCAGAGATCCAAGAGAGCACGGCCCACCTGGTTGTTCCTGACCAAGAAGGAGTTTGTTTCAAGCTTATCGGCAGACTGCGTGAACAAGACGGTGATGCTCTCGGGCTTGACGTTGCGGTAGGTCTTGATGGCACCATTAGGCGGCACTATGGGCTGCTCCTGCAATAAGGCGCGCTTCATGGAGTCTGGGTTCAACAAGTACGACAAGATGTCCACCTTGGTGTTCATGATGAGCGCGTCCTCATCAAGGTACCAGAACCATTCGGCGTGAGGGTATGCAAACATGGCGGCGCGCAAGGTGTAGATCCGGGCCCATTTCTTGCGCTCGGAATCCGAGTAGTAGTTCAACGAAGTCATCACCGAGCAAAACTCCTGGTGGTAGCGCACATACATGGCGTATTTTTGGGCAAACGCGTAGTTGACTCTGTTCTGCAAGATCTTGGCCAACGAGTCCACCGAGTATTTTTCGTAGTCCACAGCAGACACTACCACCACTCGGGGGTAGTCCGAGGAGGATTTGGGCCGGAATACAAGCTTCTCGTGGTTTTTGAACATGTTGCGAGCCCGCGCCTCGGGCAGAGCGGCGTTGTCGGCCTCCTCCTTGACTTTCTGCTTATGTGGATCCAAGTCGTCCAAAGAGCTCCATGGTTTGATTTTTTGGTGGGCGGAGTCCTCGACGAAAAGCCGATTGATACCCATTTTCATGAGCGTATCCACATTCTCAATGGTTGGGTAGATATAGGGGGACGTCACCTCTTCCACATGGAGACTGCCGTAAGGGTGGCCCGGTGGGTATTTGGGAGCGGTGCCGAACAACGAGCGGAACAGCTTCAAGGGGCTAATGACCCACACGACAACGAGCACCACAAGAATCACCACGGCCTTGTTCTCTCTCAAGGCTCGGTAGCTGCGCGGGGCCGACTCCGAGAACGGCTCCAGACCCACGCCTCCTCCGGACGTATTCTTGGGACGAAATCTCATGCCTGCTAGCCTTGAAAGATGGAATGAAAGAGGCTCGAAGAGGCTTGAAAGGGCTCGAGAGATAGATGCGCGCACTGGTGCCTTTTTCGCGATCCCAATGTTGAGCCCTATACTCCACTGCACATAACCTGAAACAGGGCTGGTAGTAGTTATTCCAGGCTTGGGTAGACTGGCAGGCTTGGGTAAACTGTGCCTCGGGGGATCGCCTTGGCCGTGTCGTTTCGTATCTGGAACTATTTATGCCAGGGTCACGTTACTCGGTCCCCGGGGTTCGTCAACTTTTCCGTTTTATCCAAGGAAATTTCAGCCTGGTCACGCCAGATTTCAATGCAACATCTCCCGGCTCGATTCACTGTCACTCAATTACGTGGACCATTGTTTCTTCCCACCGCACATCAGGACAATTGAGCGTGCATGCGAGCGCGCCAGATCGGAGATTCGCGTCTGGTGTCCAGTTTCAAAGGTGTCAAGCGCCGCGGCCGAACGATTCAAACCACACTAGGGCATGGAACTACAAATGGCCGCAGGCAGTGGCCCCAGGCAGTACGTCGTATACAGGATGGGCTGGGTTCCTTTTCGTCAGTTTTGACTCTAGATTGGTACGGTATTTCGCAAACCCAGTTGGCCATGCCCCACTTCAGGAACTGCCAAGTATTGAGTGCTAATGAAGTTGACGCCGTTGACCGCGTGGGTCCCTTTTTGGGATAGTTTAATTTGGCTGGTGCGGTTACACCTTTTTGCCGCGCTGCCAAGAACCTTTTGGGAAACTGTCCCAGTGTCACCCATAATCAAGACAACCATAGACCGCAAGTGATAGCGATGGCCCCCGCACGTGAAATGTTGACCTCCACCTCAAGGCGCTTGTATCGAGGCTCCTGTGGCAAGCAAATGGCTGGCATTATCTACTCAAGAACCCCTGTGGTAGTTATGTAGCGCATCAGTACATCCGCTCCATTGTCGACCCACCCACCTGTTCAGTATTCCATCACATTGGAGTTACTCTTACTCCTACGCTATTGTCAACTACAACTACATGATTTATGCTAACTCTGTTATCGGGTTCCCCTTGACTTTTTTTTTCTATTTCTTTTCCTACATTTTATCCTTCCTCATTGAGTAGCATGTTTCGTGTGAAGTATTCAGATACCACCTGAAATGGAGACCCAAAAGTGGAGACGCCCAAAAACCAGTTGCAATACTAAGAAGGGGGACATGAACTAAAAGTGTATATTGAGGTTCCCGCCCATCAAAGGAACCAGTAAAGTTATCAGCCAATGAGGCAATCTCTTACCAATTAGCCCCTAGACCACTTTTCGCACTTGAACTGTGATGCGTCGCCACGCGGGGCTCATTGGAATAGGTTACTGCGGTTTCCGAACCGTTCACCCGGCGCATCGGGAGTTTCGAACCAACAAGACAGCCGAATGGATAAGCCAGCCCAAACCACAAAAATACACTTACCCACACAAAATGCTAACTACAGGTTACTATTGGTGGTGTGCGCAAAATGATTGCAGCACCACAATTTCGCCCGTGGTATCCCACTGCATTATCACTGTGGCCCTAAGTGGCTTGACTGGTGTTGATCGGACGGGAGACCGTATTGTCCACGTGGTATGGCCGCAACCGACAGTCAATTTTTGTACCTTTCTGACCGCCCTGTTGAAAATTGAATGTAAGAATGTTTCTAAAAGGCCTTTGGTGAGATTTCTGAGTACAGGATTATCCAGTCAGGAATTCAGTGCCTAGAAAAATAATACTAATGAAGATAATTTATTGTGCCTATTGAAGCATTGACATCTCTGTTGGTTCACTGGGAGAGCAGATCAAAACACCTCAGATACTCTCTGCACTTTTGCACTGAATATGCCTATCATCAAAAAGACTCTAAGCATGTTCAGGCAAATGCTAAATATGCCCCCAAAGTGACTGACCCATCAAATTCATTCCTCATATTGGACCGCGGCCTTGGCGTAATTGTAGCAGACCTGATTGAATGTGTTCATGCGCCGCATAGGGAAATGTAACGGTGAATACACGGCCGACCCCGCAGGCTGGCGGTAAGGTCTCCTTCCGATCCATTCATGTTCACCTTGACCCTCGAGTCCTTCGAAGCTGGCGGACACTCAGTAAACACTGCGGCTCCCGTGTGTTGGCCAACATGGTTGCGGTGCCGGTAAAACAGGTAATGTATCCACTGCTTCTAGAGTAGAAATAACGGGCATAGCCATCGTCTAGTAATGGGGATGACCGGCCCGTGGCATTGATAATGTCCTCGATGACCATTTCGCTTCAGGCGCTTATGGCATCTCAATTAAAAAAATAAGTTCGAGAACATACAGCATGCTCCAGCCCAAAAGCAGGCCAGTCGTACACCAACTAAAAAGGTACTCAAATGGGGCCCACAGTTGTAAGTTAGACTCACTATCAAGTGATTGACGCCGCAGCCATTCAGATTGCTCAAGAGTGGCCAAACCCAAAGACACTGTCATGCGAGGAAGCTTCCATTCATGAGCGCAAACAGCAAAGCAAGAAACGCCCCAGTGAGTCCAAGTAGTCAAATGAGACAATTAGTCAAATGAGACAATTCGCCAAATGAGACCATGGTCGAAGAAGACAATAAGCCCCATGAGGCTTGAGCGCACACTCTTTGTCGAGCGCAATGGGACATGGCTCCAGTCCAGCCACGAGCATAGTTTATGTCCTTAAGCCAGCGACCCGCGGTCCTCAATCACCTGTAACGCCACCTGTCTTCTCCGCTCAGCGACAGTATTAGAAAGCAGTCTGTTTGCTTGCTTCAACTGGAGAGACAACTTTTGGGAGCGAGCGTTACCCTGCTCTATAGCCTCTTCGTTGAAGGGCGTCACGACGCCCATCAACACGCTTAGCTCGTAAATGCCCGAAAACACTGGAGCCAAGTAAGGCTTGGCGACGCTAGGGAAGAACTCCACCAATTGAAAGGCATCAGAAGCATCGCCACGGACTATGACCGTATTGCTATTCTCACCGCTGGCTGTAGTTATGGGGAGCAACGGGTCCGCGAAGACTGACTGGTAGAACCGCAAGTAGTTGTATGCTATGAAGAAGGAAAGAACGGAGGGTAACGCCGGGTAGAGTGCCCGCGCACAAAGTGACCAAGCCAAAACCAAGGTCAAGACTATGAATGGCAAGTGCTTGGCACGGAAGTTGATGAGTCCCTGGAAGAGCACCACGTTGTGCTCCGGTATAAGTTGCTTCAACACAATCAAAAAGCCAAAGTAGTAGGAGATGCCGCCCCCGAGCGGCTTGTCCATACCCGACACATCGGACCGGAAGATATTGCTAACGATAGTGATGATGACCGTGAAGAAATTGGTCAAAGTGCCAATCAAAAGGAGGAACTTGAGCAGCTCTTTGTAGCCCCAGAACTTCTCGACATAGCCGGTGGAAACAAACAACACGGCGAACGAGAGCACGAAGGAGAAAATGGACACCTCGGCGAAGATGGCCGTAACAAACACCCACGGGTAGAATATCGCGTATCGAGGCACCAACTGCACGTATGGAATGATGAGCTTCAGGAGGGGCGTCTGGTCTGCAGGCTGGCGGGTACTGAGCTTGATGGCGAAAATTGCAACACTCACTGCCACAAGCGCCAGTAGAGCGGTCCGGGTGGATTTGGGCGTGGATCGCCACAGAAGCCGAGCCATGTTGGTGATGGTGGTGAGACACGCTTGCGTGATTTTCGCGACCCGACCCTGCGCTACTTCAGCTACACAGCGCCCTACATCACCAACTGTTTAGCGGCGGGGCAGCGAGCCTTCAATGGTTTGTAGTGCTCTGTGGCCGAAGAATAGCGGGCGGGGAAACGGTGGGCATTTCACGAAACGGAGAGTTCATTTCCATTACTGAACAAGAAATGTGTGTATTCAAGTGATGGTGCTTCTCATTGAATGTCAAGCAGTCAACCGGAGGGGGACATCAAAAGGCAGATTATGGGTAAAAACTGGGCTGGACTCCTACGTCTTCCAAAGACACTTTAATTCTGTCTTTAGTTTGTCCTCGTGGTTATTTTCCAATTTGTCTTTCTTGGAATCTCCTTGACTCCTTGGTAGCCTTCCAACTAAGGTCGCTAGTTTCTTTCTTGGCTTGTCTTTTCTTCCGTAGTTTCATATGCAAGCACATCCCTATATACCGCCCATTAGTCACATTCCTCCCAACCGACTACATCTTGATACCCACCACCTTGTTAACGTCTTGATGATATTGATACTCGATGTACGCCTCCGCATCGCCATCATACAGGATGCCAGTCAACCACTGTAACTCTAGTACGGGAAGAAGTGCTAGACATGGGGCTAATGAGAAAAGTGTACTCTAGTATGTATGCTACAATTGTGCCATACTGTGCATACGAACACCCCATACATATAATTTCTTACCTACATGATAGACCACCGATAGTATCCTTGATGCTCCAACACTGCTGATTCAGTGCTACTGCTAATCTTTTAAAACTGCGCATCTACTGATACTCATAATACAATTTGATGATGAAAATCCCAATGCAACCTGCTGGGGCTACTTGTCCACTGATTTACTGCTACTACCAGTTTACTGATTCTATGGATCTCCTGATACTAGTCAACTAACACTAATGATTTATTGATACTGTCAAGCGATAGTGTCAAGTGATGGTGTCAACTGATACTGGTCAACAGACAGCAATGATCTCTGATTCTAACGATCTGATTTCTGGTTCTAACGATCTGATTTCTGATTCTAACGATCTGATTTCTGATTCTAACGATCTGATATCTGATTCTAACGATCTGCTTCTAATGATCTGATTCTAACGATCTCTGAATCTACAGATCTCCTGAAAACCAGGTAAATCACAAGTAAACAGTGGTTATCATCTAGGGGAGTCACGACGCAAGCAGTGCAGTCCGTGCCAGAGGTGCGAAGAATAATTATTCGATCCGCCTCCGCGACTTTGACCAACCGACGTGCACGTCTGTACGGAATGCCATGCGCACTTTAGGCATGAGAAATGGTGCAGCCATCGTTCCCTTTAAGGCACCCGCTAGATCCGCTGAGCGCGAACTTGAGACTTGGAACTCCCGCAGTCTTTACCATATCAGCAAAAAGGAATAGCATGGCAGTATCAGTATGGCAGTATCAGTATGGCAGTATCAGTATGGCAGTACAATAAAAATTACAACATGTGTAGCAAGTGTACAAGTGTATAGAATTATTACAGCAGAAGCAAAAATAAAATTGCTTAGGGCTATTGTAACTTCAAAGCAGACCAACTATGGGTACTTGCCATGGGTGCAACTTTACCTGTCAAGTGAGGGGAGGTGCGGATCCACCCCGCTCAGTCAAACGGACCTCAGGCTTGGCTCATCTGCCCCGCCCGACACTTTTCCATGACGTCGGACACCTCGAACAGTTAATGTAATGTATTGCATTGCTCTCTACTGACCCGCCCGCGGGTCGATCTCAGGTAAAACTCGGTAACCCCAGGCGATTCGAGGTGGGTTCTCCTTTGAAAAAGTGTTTTCGCTTGCTCAACGAAGTCATCTTTCTAAGTACCAGACCTTTCGAAGAATTCGACGGAACGCTCGGTTTTTGGTGGAATGGGCCTCTGGCCCCAGTGGTGATAAAGGGATACTTGGGAAATGGACATTGCGAGGCTCAAATATGTGTGGAGTTTCATGCCTGCTGTTTCTGGAGGTTCTATTTCTTGCATGGCCGTGTCATTGAGGATTGTATTCCATCAGCACTATGGACGGGATGCTGCTGGTTGTGGGTGATTATACTTCAAGTCATAGTTTCTGAGTTGAGGGTTGGATGACTGCCCTGTACAAGCGACGATGGTGCTTTCAATCAACATGCCCATGGAGAGTGCCATTTAAATTCGAAAAGACTGGGAGTTGGAATTCCAATGGTCTCAAGGCACTAACATGCGAAAACGATTCATGGTAGAAGGCATAACGTGCACAGTTGACATTATAATATCCATCAAAATTGCGTGCGCTAACTTCCGAAGTCTTCATGAAAAGTGTGGACGCACTAACTTTCCATGGAATGCTGCTGCCGGATGAAGGTGATGATCTCTCGAGTCGTTGGTCCATCAGAAATCATCTAGGCTTAGCTCATGACCCATGCCTGTCTTGAGCATCTCTCTGATTCTCTCCCAGCGGCGTATGATGTGGTTCATGCGCCGTACACTCCATTCGTTGCCGGTGTTGACGGTGGGTATAACCAGTTGGATATTGAAGAAGATTGTAAAGAACGACAACTCTCGGTACGACAGGTGCTCGCTGTAGGGCACGGAAAACAGTCGGTATAGCGAGCTGTCCACCTTTCCGTATCGCTTAGGAGTACTCTGCTTGACGATATCTAAGTATGAATACTCGGGATGCTTTCGAAGAAACCGGACCTCTTGCGCAATTTGCCTTTCCTCCTCTTGAAGCATTTCCTCTTTCAGTTCGTGGTATGTAGCTTTGCTTATGTCTCTATCCGGCTCGTCCGCCTGGGAATCTTCCTGCGACTCCTTATTCTGGAACGACCAACCTGTAGGCCGGATTCCAATGCATCTCTCGAAATATCGATGGTATTGGTTGTGGTTAAAATACTTGGCAATGTCTTGGATGTTGGCTGCAGTGCTCATGGGCACTAAGTGTATCATCACGGTATGGGGCCCATCATGGGTCGGGTCTGTGGTGAGCACCGAGCTCAAGTATTGGTCCTTGTAGCTTCGAATAATCTCCTCTTTATCTCCTCTGCTCTTGATATTTGAGACATAGATGGGGGCATTGCCACACCTTTGCAGAATGGCCGCGGCTAGGCGCTCCTTTCCGATCAAGTAAGTGCCCACCAAAACAAGCAACTTTTTCTTGCCTCTATTGAGTGACAAGAGGTCGGTGATACGGCTTTGCATAGACTTGCCAAAATACTGTCGCAGGAAGTGCTCATCCTTCAAAAGCTTTTCCACCAAGTCGGCCATGGACTCACAAACCTGCTCCTGTTTGGGAAAGTTGTATTTCGCAGACATGTATGTGGTGTCTAGGTATACCTTGTGTAGTTTAAGGTGACCGCCTAGAAGAAACCGCTGCAACATGGGGTGCTTCATGATGGACTGGCACACTCGAAAGTCGCCGCAGTGCAAGTAGAATGTTTGTTCTGCAGACATCGAGATACTCTCGAATAGAAAAATCACCGCTCCGGGACAATGGTTCGCGTCAATGGTTGTGGCATACAAGCCTGGGGTTGAAGAATAGGAAACACAGGCTTCGGAAGTGGGGTCCTCGTAGCTGTGCACCCTGTACCTGAGATTGTTCCGCATCAGGAAGATAAAGCCGGGGTCGATGTTGTAGCGGATCTGGAGGAGCCTGCCGGTGATTTCGGAGCAATAGATTATTTTTGAGTCGAGCGTGCGTTCCCGACACCACCGCTTGGAAATGCCCCCGTAGTGATCCGAGTGGAAATGAGAGAGGAAGTATTGATGGATGGACTCGCTAGGCTTGAAGCTGAATGCATCCACCGACACACAGTATTCTGTTTGGGGGCAGACACTGAACCGCATGACTTTTAGCTCGGGAATCTCCCTTTTGCGTGTGCTGGGAAGAAGTTCCGTGGGGGGCTCCTCCACTCTTGCACGGCGAGGCTTCTTCACCGAGGGCTTTGAATTGATGTACATGAGATTTTCGTTTTGAATTGCACCCATGGGTCGTTTTTTCTTGCCGGGCACTTTCTTTGAGTCAAACCGTTGAGTCAATTGCTTGAGTTCTTGCTCGAGATTTTCTTTTAGATTCGAAGTTTCTTTCAATTTCAAGTTTTCTCCTAGCTTCGGGACTTCTTCTAGCTCCAGGGTTTCTTCAAGCTCCAGGATTTCTTCCAGCTTCAAGGTTTCTTTTATTTTCAAGTCTTCCTCCAGCTTCAAGTTTTCTTCGAGCTTCATGTCTTCCCCTAGCTTCAAATTTTCCTTTAATTTCAAGTCTTCCTGTATCTTCAAGTTTTCTTTTCGCTCCAAACCGTGATCCAAAACCTCCAATTTTTGATCCTCTAGGCCCTGGTTTAGCTCATATGGCTCGGAGTCGGTCACTATCATAGCCTCCACATGCGCTTTGTACTGCACACTAAAGGGCTTGGGGCTCGTGGTCCCATGCCTCAGGCTTTCCCTCCCCGAGTCCGGGCGCTTTCCCTCAGGAATACCTGTTGTCTCTTCTTGTAGTAACTGCAGTGTAAGGCAGGCCTCCACGTGCTGGATCCGAAGATGCATATCGAATGGCGCCATGGCTTTGCCACACACCGGACAATGCACTGGAGCCTCGTCAAGTGGCACCAGAGCCTCGCATGCCCGTTCTGGCGAGACCGGTTTCCTGTCCTTGTGTCTCTGTATGCCCGAGAGGTCGAAGAGGAGGTGCTGCTTCTTCTTTGGCATGGTCCGAAGGCGAAGGTGCAGCGCGGGTGCAGTCGCATTGAGAGTCGAGGCGCACCCACGGCAATGTGTGGGGAAGAATGGGGCTTCTCAGTATCATCCGCAAACAGAAGCTCAAGGACTTGGAGATCCGCGTGCTTGTGCTTGGGCTAGATAATGCAGGCAAGACCACCATCCTCAACCAGACCATGGGCCGAGACGTGACGAAGGTGGCCCCCACTATGGGCTTCCAGATCCTCAGTTTCCCGTGGTACGGCTACAACATCAATGCGTGGGACGTGGGTGGACAGACGACGCTCCGCAGTTTCTGGGGCAACTACTTTGATAAGCTGGATGTGGTTATATGGGTGATTGACGGCACGTGCTTGGAGAGACTCCCTGAGCTGTACACAGAGCTACGGGAAAAGGTGATCCAGCAGGACCACTTAGCAGGCACGTACTTTTGCGTGATTATCAATAAGATCGACATGGTATCGCTGCAAGATCGCGTGCCGCTCCTAGAAGCCGTTACTTCTGCTTTGAGGTTACAGGAGGAGATCCCAAGGGACAAGTACATCATCACCATGACTTCGGGGCTTACCGGCGAGGGTCTCCGTGAGGTGATGGACTGGGTGGTGTCCAAATGGGCCTATTAGCTCTAGGACCTAAAGCCAGCCTCTGAGAGCTTCACGGTTCCTCCTGGCCCCAGGGATTTCACTAATTGTCTCGTTTTGCAAATGCGGTCAGCACAAGTGTACAAAGATTTGGTGACATCCGTGATGCACTCGTGGGTTCTATGATCCAGAAGGACGTAAGGGTGGCGATGGGATCTGACTGACCAGTTGAATTCTACAGTGAATTCTGATTCCCTACCGAATGCAATGAAAACTGCCCGGACTACGAGTGGCCAGTTTTGCGGCCGAAGGTAGCATGATCTGAAGCATCGAAGGCTTGGCAAATCACCATCACAACAAAATTCCCTTGACTGACTGCTCAGAGGTGGGATGCGCTGGTGCATGCAGGACCCCACGTCTCCACTCCGATGTCTCAGATACCTAGCGTCCGCTAACTAATGACCGTACTTCAAGCAATGGTCAACTTCAAAGGCGACCGTGCTCTGAAAACGGCCGTATTCCTAACGACCGGCATCCTACGACGGCCATAAAAAACAAGCTGGCCGTTGAGACTGCTTATGTTTCTGGTGTTAATCACCAGATCACTAGCCTTAGGGACTGATACTCGGCAAATCAAATAGATGCTGTAGCTGACAACGCACTAGATCCAATGCAGGGTCTACATCCACCATGCGTTCATAATAAAGGCGAAATGTGTGAACATCCCCGAAATAGTATTGTTTGCCAATAGCGTATAACGACCGGGACGGCGCAAAGTTCAGCACCAGGCCGGGGAACTCCCGACCCGCGTTCATCGACACCCACGGCCATCTCAGGAGTCACCAGCCGGTTGTTCGGCACACAAGCAACGGGATCATGCTGGGTTGACGCGCCCAATACCTTTAAACACGCGCATCGATCGCACTTGTCAATGAAAGTGCTCAAATAAGCGAACCCGGGCCCAATGCGGCAAACGTATGTGGTACGCGCGTCGCACAATGTGCAGTGCACCAAGATCCTGGGCCACCTCCTTCTAAAGCTAGGCGTATAGTACGTCTCCCGGTCTCATGGGCTTTGTGAAACATGGATTGTTCTAGCACATTTACCCACAAAAGAGCGGCACTAGACTTTTTCGGCGAAGCTTGGCGTTGCGGCGACGGTGGCTGGCTCAATGTACAACCTCTTGAAAGCTAATTCCTTGATTCGCGACGCGATCGTGCATCAAAGTCGCGTCTCTCTACTCATCTTTATATATTCATCTCCGCCGTTGCTCTCTGAATCCCATTCTAGATTTTGGATTTCCCTCCGCCAAGAACACTCGTTTCCCTCCTTCCTCCTCCCGGGCCTAATTGATCGTCGCCTACCTAGTTTAGCTGGTTCTACTTCCCCAGACCGCCCTTTTCTGCGCTCCTTCTCTCCAGACGCCCACGCTTCAGTTAACCATGCCAGCGGCCACCATAGACACTTTGAAAGAGTTCATCGGGGCGGAACTCGCGCAGAAAGAAACTCTTTTTGCGCTTTTGGGCGCCTCCAAGGGTTCAAAGTCCAACGGAGCAAAAACAAGCATCGCCTCAATAGTAAGGGGATTATGCACTAATAACCAGAAGATCCTTCGCTTGGCCCAGCAATGCCTAGAGGACGTGCAGCAAGACTGTGAGATTGAGCCGCTCAAGAACTTCGCCAACGAGATGTTGTTGTGGTTTGACCAAAACTTCGTGGTGTTTGAGAAATTCTTCTCGTATCTCTCCAATGACCAGCTTGCCGACGACACCACGTGTGAAGCAACGTTGCTACACTGCAAATGCTACATACGCTTGATAGATTCCATCACTGCCCGCTTACGGAACCCTTTTGTGGTGTCCAAGCTAAGCGAGGCAAAAGTCCGCGTGGAAAAGCTCCTCCTGGATTTCCACGCGGCTCGCAACCAGTCTGACCTTGACAACATCACCTTTGACCACGTGCGCTCCTTGAACGGCTTCAATGTGTCTTGCTTCTTCACGGTGGACCAGATTGTCCTGAGGACGGGAAATGCAGTGTTGCACATGGGCCAGCGCCCGGTCGAGTTGTTATTGTTGAATCTCGACCGCTCCTCTCGGGCCAACCACAAGGAATTCAATGCTTTGGCCATTTTGGAGCTCATGCCGCGTGGGCAGCCTCGCTCGGTGGTGTACCCTCCATTTCGAGTCAATGAGCTTTCCATGGCGCTCTCTTCGGACCTGCTCAGTTTCTCTGCCTTTGCCGCGGACGCAGAACAGTCATTTGCCGTGTCTGGGGACAAGAAGCTCTTGAAAAAGTGGTTTCGAAACCTCAGCAGCATATTTCCAACAAGCGATGTTCCTCTCACGAGCTCCACCATCCTGCTTGATGGCCTTGGCATTAACACGCCCCAGTACGTTGACTTTTCCGGTAATAGTTCTGCGAACGAGCTGTCGGGCAATGACGAGCCCCTCAACTCGTCCAATTCTTACAACTCACTTCAAATCATGAAGAAGTCGCTACTGAATGATGGCATCAAGCCTAGTCTGAAGCTGCTGCTGCTGCTCAAGGTAGTTCCACCCACCTGCGGACGCGATTCAGTCGCTGCGGAATATGACTTTGTCAAGGTTGGAGAATCTCAACTCACAGACGAAACTGTCATTGAAGTTGATGAGCCAACGCAGAGCGATGAGGCAAATGAAAACCACAAGCTGCAACAAAATGACCAGTCGAACCAGAATAGGACCCGCACTTCCTCATGCGACAGTGTCGATTGCTTCGATATCATCACCACTCTTCCCGAGAGTGGGCAAAAGCCACAACGGAACGACATTACGCAGAATCAAAATGCGACCATGTCCATGCCGGATTTATCGGCCGTCCAGCCACCCTCCTCCATCTACATCAATGCGACTGGTTCTGCTATTGATGTTAGCCAATTCGGAAAAAACTATAACCCCACGTTTGAAGTCGAGCCCAAAATAAGGCGTAAGACTTTGTTCAGTCTTTTCAAGAAGAAACGGGCGCTCAGTGACAAAGATAAGGTCCAAGCTGATGAGGGTGACGTCAAGAACGCCAAGAGTCACGCAAAGACCGAAGAGGTTATTGAGAAGAAAAGTCTGAGAGAAACCCTCAACAAGCATTTGGAACCACAAGTCGCCCGGGGCAGACCCGACTTGCAGATCGAAATCCCCAAGATCAGTGCGTTCGATGCAAACATGAGCCAGTCTTCCAGTGCTCTCTCTACGTCTAACAGAACCCTTCCGCTGCCCTTTGCCATGCCCTCGTCAGCATCAACATCGTTTTTCAAACCATACCTTAGTAATAGCAGCAGCACGCTTCCAAACTCTGCAAGTGATGAAACTGAAGATGGTGAGGAGATTAGCTTGTCAATTCCTCGCGAATTCAAGGACATGATCAACTCCGAGCGTACGGTTGACCAGTACATATCGCCAATCTCGCTGACGATGCTCAAGGTGTCCAAGTGGAAGCCAGATTCCGCCAAATGGGAGTTGATAACGGTGAATGAGAACGTTTTCATCAAGATTGTCAGCCACGACAGTCACCGCAACTGGATGTTGGTGTTCAAGGAAGACTACGACGAAAAATACAACGAGGTGGTGGATAAGCCACTCTTGATTCTCGAGATCGACGAGGGTTCCAAAATCAGGCAGTCCAGCGCATTGGATATCGAGATCAATGCGGTGAATGCTCTCACCAACAAAAGTGACGTGATAATGATACGTTGCAGCACGGCCAACTTGGCCAAAGACATCTCGGGCAGTTTAGAAGAAGTGGTGGAGCCCGCCAGCCAAAGGGCTTTGACAAAGACTTCGCATTTCGAGTCCAACACCACCATAACGTCATCGCTCATGAGCAAGACCAGCATGTCGTCCATGGGGTCCAGCCTTAACGCACATTTGGAAGCAAAGAATCAAGAAGCCGAAGACGATTCGAGTAAGGTTCTTCTTGACCGCATGACTGTCCGAGTCCACAAACAAAAAGAGTCTCACGAAGATTTCCACACACCGTCGTCATGGGAGAGCATGTCCATGTACTCGTTGAGTATCCTGCATTCGATGGCGAGGGACAAGGGCTCCTATCATTTCGACCTTAAGAGTAAAAGCGGGGCCGACATCAAAGCTCAGGAAATTCGGTGGACGTTCCATGATGTCGAGCTTTTTCTGCAGCTCCAACGCATAGGCAAAGCAGGCATGTTGGTACAGGTATCCGACCTGGAGATATACATGCTCGAATGCAAGGGCCGCAAAGAGTTGCAGCAGCTCATGGACTTGTTGTGAACTTATTAATACTTTGAATAGTGAGTATATTTGAAGGCGCCGCATTTATGGCAATTGTGATCGTGTGAGAGTAGCATGATTGGACTCAGAATAGGGTCAATGGCCAGCTTTGGTCGTGTACTACAATCATGTAATGCCATTTAGTACCTTGCACTTGTACTGATGGATTACCTGGGTATCATGTTTGGTATTTACCAAAACTTCCCACGGGGAAGCAGTACGTTCACCACCTTTGCTATTGGCAAGATGCACGTGCAATGTCCCCACGGTAACACAGAGAAGTGTGAATACTGGAGGAGGATAGAAGCAACCGACGGGTTCTAGAGCAGTTCCACCCATTGCAAAACTGACGCGGAATATCTCAAATCGGAGTTGGACCATGCTTGTTATTCCTCAAAACGCATACAAATAGCCAGGCTACTGCCCTGCTAAGTCTAGAAACATGGTGCCGTGATTCCGGGTGGCTTTAGTTCCAAACTCTACCGGATCATGATCAGCGGACTCGTTTATTATCTTTCATGCAATGCTGCCCGTAAACTCCGACAAATTCATGTTGTGAAGAGTAACAGAAGATGATAGCATTAACAGCATGCTTGAAGAATATGTACAGTGTCGGTAGCATGATCAAAGGGACTAGTTGTGGGTCAGAGGATACAATTTTTCGGTGCTATCAGAGGCTTAATATTAATGTACCTCAACAACTGCAAGAGTGGAGGGACGGGATGCAAATTATGCACGAGGAATCAAGGTTTTGAAGGGATTCATGGCTGGGTTGATATCGTCCGTGCAAGGAGCTGCTGCTCGAACGCTTCTTGGCGTGTTGTTAATGAAAACCCATGATTGGAGCTTTCTAAGCTAATCCATTTTTAGAATGGTACTACATTTTTACCATATGCATGGATCGGTGTTGCTGGTGTTTTAGGAGAATGAGTTGGGTGAGCTTTGATTCTGTCACACGGAATTGGTCTGATCCCCTTAAATCATGGCAATTTTGGTCTACCTGGAACTGCCATACCAGTTTTTAAGATGTGAATCGGTCACCATCAATCGAGTAACTTACTTGTCACCGCACAGAGGCATAACAATTCTGAAAGGGGTTTGGCTCGCGATGTAGCTAGTGGCAAAACTAGCGTCCGATCCATCCTTGTGTGCTTTCCCAGTCTGGCTTTATAAGGTTGAACAACTGCAAGTGAGTCTTGCCGGTGCAACGCTCTAATTGCCTACGGTGGGTCTCAGTCATGGCAATTTCAGATGCATTCATACCAGAGCTTTTTCTCGAGGAAGTCCATCGAGCACCGAATTCAAGGTGGTGTTTACAATACAATTCTTGATGGATTAGTCCCAGCTTCTCAACTACTGGAGGAGACCAAATAATCAATCTATCTCGATCCCAATGTATGGTTTGTCCGGGAAGAAAAGGATCACCCTTGTGTCAAGGCAAAGGGCGTAGTGCTTAGGGCACACATGGTGTGATTTGGGTCCTTAGTCTTAAGATCGGTGATAGTATCAAGGTGTAAATCTTATCAGGCCGGTGAATGATCAAGCCCATGGTCAAGATGAACCTCTCAATGTATAATAGTATTGGTGCCAATTTCTCAGATGTCTGATGCACGCATGCCCATGGCACATAAGCTGCATGAATCCTCAAGGAACCCATGCCCAGGAAGTCACTATGCATTTTACTCACTACTAAAAAGAAGAGAAATCGCCAGCGAGTAGTAGTTACCGGGATCTTATCGTGATGATTTCGGGCCCAGTGCCCCTAGCGAGAAATGCCTGGAAATGCACAGCTAAAGTTGGACCAAGGGCCACTTTCTTGCTAAAGCTACCACGTACCCTGTGTGTACCTCTAAAGACATATTTTGAAGAGTCACTATCGAATGATCGACGCCATACAAAGCGGAACACCCGGATCCAATGCCAAACTCAGAGACTTGCTAGCTGGTTCCAGACCCTCCACGGGCTGAACTACAAACGGGTGCAAATTTTCCTACCATGTACAATTAGAAGGGGATTGGACGGGTAATTTGAAGATACTGGTGACACTGGTTTTGCTTACGCTGTGACCTCATAGCAGGGAGGTAGCCCTTCTCGAGCTTCGTAGTTCAATATTCAGACTTGCGCCCGGCTCAGACTAATTGCTTGCTACTCGGCCTCTTGGCATTGATTTTCCTCAGGAACATTGGCCGGCTTAACTGCTTATATTTTTTCTAGAGTCAGAATTCACTGGCGAAAGCGTAACTCTTCAAAGAGTCGAACAATAAAGCATCAAGAGAATTTCAAGTCGTAGTGTCCAACCACATAGTTACAAAAGTCATAGTACCAGTTTGGGCCAGAAAAAAACAGTACTAAAACCGTCATAGAACATAAAGGTAATTTTGGACTGAAACATCTGTTTGTATCGCTCCCAGAGAACTCACAATGTGTCCTTTGGTTATTATCCTTATGGGGGCGGACTTAGTGTGCTGTTAAGACTACTTCCACTTTGAAATTTCTTTACCCGAAAATCAATTCCCCGGTCTTCCGTAACCAATCGTATTGTCACCGATATTGCTGAGCACAATACAAGCTTCTATTACCCCGTTATATCTCCTATGCGAGATGTGCAGTTGGTTCTCACACAATAGTCTGCAACAAAAATTTTGGCGACAGCCAGAGCCAGATTAATCGCCAGGGCACCCAGGTCTTTTGGTAATTACGTCTATATCTCTGGCCCTGTCAACAAGTGGTTTTTTTACTGGAGGTGGAGTTTGCTCCGCCTGGGCTTTTCCTGCACATTTTGTAGCCGCACGCATTTTGCACCCAAAATCCTCCTCTTGTCGCATTCACAAACTGCAACTACCTTGACCAAACCGCCATGTATATTCGTTCTCTTTTTGCGCTAGCCTCTGAAATCACACTAGCCGTCAGTGGATTCACCACGCAAGAAGCAGCGCCTGTGGAAATTGTGGGCACCAAGTTCTTCAACAGCTCCAGTGGAGAGCAGTTCTTCATAAAGGGCGTGGCGTACCAGAGAATGAGAAAAGAGGGAGAGGTTTACAATGGAGAAGCAGAGCCGGGGTACATCGATTCTTTGGCATCTCCTAACAAGTGTTTGCGAGACTTGGAGTACTTGAAGGAGCTTGGCGTCAACACTGTCCGAGTGTACCAGATCGACCCGACGCAGTCACATGACGTGTGTATGGATGCATTTGCCAACCATGGAATCTACGTGTTGGCGGATATGTCGGAGCCGGGCCGGTCAATCAACAGAATAGCCCCTTCGTGGGACGCATCGCTTCTCGGCCGCTACAAGGCCGTAGTGGACAATATGCACAAGTACACCAACTTGCTCGGGTTTATAGCGGGCAACGAGGTGGTGAATTCGGTGTCCACGTCCAACGCGGGTGCCTTTGTCAAGGCGTCGGTGAGGGACATCAAGCAACATATCCGCAGCAAGAATTATAGAGATATTCCCGTGGGATACGCCAGCACTGACGAGCTGCTCACACGCGTGCCCTCAGCACAGTACATGACGTGTGAATCCAACGACACAGTGGTGGACTTCTACGGCATCAACATGTTTGAATGGTGTGGGTTTTCATCGTACGAAACTTCGGGGTACAGGGAAAGAACATCCGAGTTTTCCAAGCTTCCTGTGCCGGTGTTTTTCAGTGAGTTTGGCTGTAACACAGACCAGCCTCGTCCGTTCACCGAGATCGATCTGCTCTATGGCCCCACCATGGCCAAAGTGTGGTCGGGCGGACTAGTGTACGAGCTCTTCCAGCACGAAAACAACTATGGACTCATCGAGGAGAGAGAGCACGGTAAGGTCGTCAAGCTAAGCGACTTCAACATCGTGAAGTTGCGCCTTCTCGAGGCCAACCCCGTGGGGACCCACCGAAGTGACCTGGCGCTCCTGTTACCTCCGTCTGAATGTCCTCAAGTGCCTAACGTTTGGAATCTGCTGCGACTACTCCCACCGACTCCAGACGACGGGAAGTGTGAATGTCTCCAAGCAACGCTTCTGTGTATCATTACGCCGTACTTGCAAGTCGATGAGACGAAGTTGATAGCCGACGTGTGCTCCAAGACCAATTGCCTGAGCATCCTAGCTGACGGGTCCCGCGGTGTGTACGGCAGCTATTCCGATTGCTCTCCTCGCCAGCGCGCTTCGTACGCATTGACTAAGTTTTGGGAGGATAGTCAAAGGAAGCCCGAATCGTGTGATTTCGACCGCAGAGCCATCTTGGTGCAACCAGATCTGGGTGTTTTGGACTCTCTCAACACTGCCGATGGCCGCTCATGTAGGGCGGCACTAGGATTGGAGCAGAATCCAGAGCAAAATTCCGAAAAGGGGCGGGAGAAGCAGGATCAGGAGCAGAAGCAGGAGCAGGAGCAGGAGCAGGAGCAGGAGCAGAAGCAGGAGCAGGAGCAGGAGCAGGAGCGCATCGCCGACGCATCCAACCAAGACGCCACGACCGAGAAGCCACACCGTGACGCCAACGGAAAGGTGGCGGCCAAAAGTGCCGCACAAAAGCCAGGCCAGTTTGGATTCCTCATGTTCATGATCACTATGGTCTCGTTCATCTATTTAGCCACCTGAGCTCAGAAATTAATCCTTCTTTGGGCCCCACTTCAAGCCCAAGAATCCCCCGGACCCCGACCGCGGAACAAAGTTCTTGGACGCAAACTTGGGCTCCACAATGTAGATGCGCTTCTTCGATGGCAAATCCAACGCGATGTAGGCAAATTCCGACGACCAGAACGAGGTGTCGATCTGCTCGAGGTTCACAGTGCCGTGGTGGCCCGACGCTGACTCCACATGGAAACGCATGGCCAAGTGATCTCTGCCATCCGCGCCCTTTTGACGCACGCTTTGAACTGGCCTATTCCTGACCCATTTGTCTCCCGCCACCTCACCATGGGCCTTCAAGCGCTCGCCTGGCTGGAAATCAAGCGCTTTCTGCACCTTCTCACTCTGTTCTACGAGCTTCACGGCCTTGTTGAATGTCTTGGTATCTCCCGAAGGCAAGAAGAGCTCAGACAAAATCAAATAAATTACGAGCCCGGACAACCCGATGGCTCCCACCACCATCACAGAGGAAACAGAAAATGTGAGGATGCGGCTGATACGGGAGAGTATGGCCTTTCCCTTGGCATTGTGATCCGAGGACGGAGGAGGAGGAGGAGGAGGAGCTGTTTTGGTGGAGTAGCTTTTTCTTTGCACGGGAATAGGCAGATATCTTAGTCTTGTGTTAAATTTAGGAGCGCTCACACACCTCCTTGTTGCGGGCATGAGAGCCAGAAAGGTGGGCGAGATGCCACACTTCCAGGCATTGAAGCATTTTCCAGCGTGAATACCAATCATCTTGAGGCTTGCAGTGGCGGCTAGTGGAGTAGGATGTTGACGGGCCTAGAGTTTTCTGGAGCTAATTGTCTCTCATTTTCGCGCTGGTCAGTGCGATTTATTTCGCATGTACCCATGAACCGTTGTGTGGGGCCGCGACGGGCATTTACGCCTGGCAAGAGGTTCTTTGATCTCACTTACCCTAGGTTTATTTTATTGCTTCACTTTAATCATGAGGCTATGTGGTGTCACTCCTTTCGGTCGAAGAGGGGATTTAATCTTATTGAATGGTGTACATTAAGGCTTCTGACGACATAGGGAAAGCTACGGAAATAAAGATTGAGGTTTCTCTTTGCTTCATGAAAAGTACTGATAAGTGGGAACTGAGATATTATCTTAGTGTTTTAAAGATGTTAAAATTTTGAAATGCAAGAACAGCCCGCGTGGCCTAATTGGTTAAGGTACCGTCCTCCGGAGACGGCGATTGCGGGTTCGAGTCCCGCCGTGGGTTGCTTTCTTTTTTCAGCCTCTTTTTGCTTCTCAAACTTGCGTGTGTTCTCCCTTTCTATGAACCTTCTTGATTCTCTTTTTCACACTGTCATCTTTCTTAAAGTTACCAGAACGAGCGTCCTATTTACTAGTTGCCGAGGCGCGCCAGCCATTGCTGTGTGGTCAGCTATTGGCTATGCGGTGTAGCTTCCGCGGTTTAGGGCATGAGCCCTAACGAGACTAAGGCCCTGTAACCTGTACACAGAGCGCGGAAAATTTTCGAGTACCCTCATTTTATCGACTCTTCCCGAATCTCGTCCCTCATCCCACTTATTTGCAAACACAATGGTCAAGATCAGCAAAGGTATGTGAAACCACTCATCTGCTTGAAAGACCAGGCAAACCGCTCCATTCGTTAGCCACTCCCATATGTCGAGGAAATACATAGATGATTGTGTTTTGTCAGAAGCTCAAACATTGAGAGATGCAGAATCTTCAATCGTTGACGACATCTTCGTACACAGTTGGCGGCCGAGAAGAAACTAGGTGCCCTCGTCACATCAGTTAGCTCATCTTAAATGGGCCGAAATACCCTGGCACTCTCCAGGTCATGTCAAGAAGTATACTAACATGCAGACGTTTCTTCTTCTCGTTCCAAAGCTAGAAAGGCTCACTTTACCGCTTCTTCTTCCGAGAGAAGAGTGTTGATGTCTGCACCTTTGTCAAAGGAGTTGAGAAAGCAATACAACATCAGATCCCTTCCAATCAGAAAGGAGGACCAGGTGATTGTTGCTAGAGGCTCCAAGAAGGGCTCTGAGGGTAAGATCTCGACCGTGTACAGATTGAAGTTTTCTGTTCAGATCGAGAAGTTGCAGAAGGAGAAGTCGTCCGGAGCTTCTATCCCAATCAACTTGCACCCATCCAATGTTGTCATCACCAAGTTGTACTTGGACGACAAGAGAAAGGCCTTGATTGAGAAGAAAGGTGGTAAGTTGGAGTAAATCTCATGTAATAATTGAAAATACACATCTGAACGAATCATGGATGGCCTTTGTTGCGCCAGTGCCATTTGTATGACTGAAGAGACCATTTAGCCGTGCATCCGGACGGGAACGTATAGGGGCGCATCCGTCTAAAGAAGGTAAGCACGTGGTCCAGGCATCAACCCATGCATCTGTCGTCATCGCCTTAAAAATGGCGGCTACGCACGGGACTCCCTTTGGCAACTGAGGCGTCCAGGTTGCTTTTGTACTCACGTATAAGTTTCATCACACCACTTAGACTAAAGGGGCAATCTATTTTGATGCCTGCACCTAGCGCGCCTGGGGTAATCACCTCTCTTTCTCGACGTGCACCTACCTCCACCAGAACATGTCAGCCATCGACTCCGACAATGACGACACCGAGCAGGTGGCCAAGTCTAACCATCTACTGCGCAATGTTTCGCTCGGGCGGAGAACAAAAAAACGGTGGTCTTTCCACAACAACACAAAGCCCGACTTGGTGTCTCGCCCCATGAACTTCAACCGCCGCAGACGACTCAGCGACGTAACAGGAATCGACCGTGTGCACAAAGAAATCGACCCCTACCATATTTCGCCGGCGCAGCTCTACTCCACGGAGTCGGGGCGGCTTTTCCACGCTGGGAAAATCTGCATTGTGTTGGCCGGCTTGCCCGGAAGAGGAAAGACCCACTTATCGGTGTCTCTCACGCGGTACTTGCGGTGGTTGGGCGTCAAGACCCATAGTTTCCACTTGAGCGACTACCGGCGAGCCAATGCACCCGACGAGGACCCGGACTATGCGTTGACCATGTCTGCAGGCGCAAAGGCGTCTCAGTTTGTCAACAAAACCGTGGACGATTGCTTGAACGACATATTGAATTTTTTCGAGAACGACAAGGGCCAGGTGGCCATCTATGAGGCCGTCAACGCGTTGCCGGAGTACCGAAAGCAGTTGAATGACAAGTTCACCGCGTCGGACGTGCAGTGCATCTTCATCGAGTCCATCGTCACCGACGACAAGATCTTGGCCAAGAACATCGATTCTGCCGCCCGCTCGTCGCCGGACTACGAGAACTGGGACTACGACAAGGCCTATAGAGACTACGCCGACAAGATCCTGCAGTTGACGTCGCACTACAGGGAGATGCAGTCGGACGGCGAGGATGGGGCGTTGTCGTTCATCAAGATGATCAACTTCGGTCAGCGTATCGAGTTGAACAACTCCAACTACGGATATTTGATCAACAAGGTGGTTTTTTTCCTCATGAACCTGCGCATTAAGCTGGGCTCGGTCTACTTTGCGCGTTGTTACAAGAACGATTTGGATTACTCCAAGGACCCTCCATTGGATGAGGCCGGAGCCCAGTACTCGAAGAATCTCAGCAACACCATGTTAAAATTGTTAGAGTCTAAAGGTCGCAAGTTCCGGCGCGGAGAGTCCAGCCTGGACCTACAGGCGTCCCATCTCGGCAGAACATTGTCTACAGACGATAAGCACCCTCCCACCGGGGCAGATGGCATAAACGAGGACTCGTTTGTGGTGTGGACGTCCGTGAAAAGACGCACTATCGAGAGCACTAAGATCTTCAAGGATGCAGGGGTCAACATCAGGCACCGGATCCAATTGTCTCAAAAAAACCCTGGCGTGGTGGCCGGCATGAGCGACGAGGAGATTGAGAAAAAGTACCCCACGGAGTACGAGCTGTACCTCAAAGATCCCTATCACCATCGGTTTTCCCGCTCGGAGCTGTACCACGACCTTGCAATCAAGATCGAGCCGTTGATCCTTGAAATGGAACGCATGAGCGGAGATATTTTAATCATTGCCGACGAGACCGTGTTGCGGGTGTTGCATGGGTACCTCATGGCGTGTTCTTGCTACGATATCCCCTGGTTGGAATTTTCCACTGACGACATCATTGAGGTGAAGTTCAACGCGTACTCCAACACAGCCCGGCGTATCCCCATAGAAAAGTCTGATTGAGCAAGCAGACGGTGTCGGGGCCGGGTTGAGGCCTGGGCGACTATGGCCTTGTTCCACATGCAGTAGTGACGATCTTTTTTTATGACAATGGCGCACTGAGACACGCACGCCTTACACGCGCACTGAGACACGCACGCCTTACACGCGCACTATACCCAATACCTTTCACCTGGAGCAAGTAGTTGCCCACAAAAGACAGCCAGCGCAGAGTTATTGGTTGACCGGGCATTCAGTCTAGTAGTGTACTGCCCAATCACAACCAATCCTAGGGCCGAGTCTATCCCAGCCACTCATAGCACTCAGCACTCACTCATAACACTCAAAGCGACACACAGGTCCTAGGACTTCACCAATGGCCAGGCTAATTCCGTCCGCTACCTATACCTCACCGTCCGAGCCCGAGGAGGTTCTCATTGTTCCAGGGGATGGACCCCACTCTACCAATGGACAGACGACCCGAATATCCGACATTGTCGTTAAAGCTGGCGGCAGCGACCGTGATCGGCCCAGCGAGGCCAAGGAGTCTGAGTTGGGCTCGCTACGCGCCAGTCTCACCACGCTCCAGGATAAATTGAATGATTTTTTGACCCTGAAGATGAAAAGAAAGCTGGACGATGACGACATTGAAAAGAGGGTCTTGGACAACGCTGTTGATGAGGATAGTGATTGATACCACGGCCTGTTTCAATGAATGCTGAAGTTCAACTTTGAACATGATTGCAAAAGCATTCAAACTGATGCCTAAGGATCTATGAATATTGTCGGCGAAAGGCCGGCGAGCAAGACGTGGCATCTATGCAAATGGAGTACGGCCGCACGACCAGACAGAGTTCCGCACGCAATGCTTTGCTGGTATGATTCGGAAGGTGCAATCACGAGACTGCAGCAGTTGCGTTCCAAATGAGCAGCTAATAGAGAAAGGAAGCGAAGCATCACAGTCATTTCCAAACTGGCCTTTATACAATTTTCGTGGGGCCGTTCTAATCTGACAAGGTATTGTCCACGCTATATTGGTGATGGGCAACTTTACCGCGATAGCCAGAAATTTCCAGTCTATCGTTGTGTGACCATACGGAAGTCGCTCTGGAAGATACTCATTGAAGCGTTAGCAGCGTGAGGTTTGGACTCCTGCAAATACATGCTAGTTTCCAGAATGCGTTGTCTTCTGACCGAATAATTCGCGTGTGGTCTAATGTCATGTACTCTGGGGTTGTCAATCGCGCTACATACATGTATATTTCACAGTTGGTACACTTTTTGACGCCACAGTCTATCTTTAAAATACTCCAAATATTTTTCATAACAACATTTACAATCCATTAAGGTTGCAATTAATGGCCGCCGCGGCTTACCCATTCTTTTCGGGGCAGAGCAAATGCCCTCAGTGGCTGATGTATTGTTAGCCGTTGACTCTAAGAGAAAGGCCTGGATTGTCTTTAAAGTCCGCTGTGGTCACAGCCTTGAACGTGTGCTTGGATGACGCTTCAAAGTAGACATCAGCATCCTGGATAATTCCATTCGGGGGATTGAGTCCTAGCGCAGCCAGGTGTCAAGCCCGAATACCATCGATAACTACTCGTGACGACAAGAAGTGAGGGAACCGGCTGCCCACGTTTTCGCCAAGCGACGAAAAATGTTTCATGTTTTTTAAACAAGACACCAAGGGTGGTTTGGGCGACCGGGTGAAAAAGGCGTACTTTAGGGTTGGTGATAGAGTCTGGTGGAGTACTGATGGAGCTTATCATAGCGTAGTCGCAAAGCGAGAGAGTCTACCGATTTGGTATAATAGAGTATACTATGGTGGGTTTTAGGGTATACATTTGATGGTGTAGAC
Source organism: Metschnikowia bowlesiae (assembly GCA_002370295.1). Classification (NCBI taxonomy): domain Eukaryota; kingdom Fungi; phylum Ascomycota; class Pichiomycetes; order Serinales; family Metschnikowiaceae; genus Metschnikowia; species Metschnikowia bowlesiae. The sequence continues at coordinate 8,414 of NLAK01000022.1, read as the reverse complement.
TCCATAGTGCAGAATGTATAGTGCAGAATGTATAGTGCAGAATGTATAGTGCAGAATGTATAGTGCAGAATGTATAGGTTAGAATTTTGAAAGAAGATGTAAATAACACCGACGGGATTTTACAAAACAAAAGCGTGGAGGTTGCCTGTACCGTACAATGTGATCGGGACCAATTTGTCGAAAGAGGGGAGTGGGATAACGAAGATTACAAAAGAGTCACTCATCATGAATACATGCGCAACGCCTCCTGATTCCCAAAGAACAAAGGAATCGTAAAATAAAGTCTGTATAATCAAGGGTAGCAGAGGCTACGTGATTCACGGGCTTAGTCCCATCACCGGCATTCTGCTTGGGGTATTGTTCTTGTTATTACCAGTGGGTCGGACGTTTAGCTGGTTTGCTCATCTTACTTGGCTGTGAAGGCCAGGTAACCGAAGGTGTGATAGGAGCCTATGAGCACGCTGCAGAGAAGCCAATTAGAGTCTCTAAGCCGTCCAATAAGTTCATCCAACGCAAGGCCTTGAGTCAAAATCCCACCCAGATCCCTCAGAGATTAGCTGGGCAGCATTACGAAAAACTAACGCTTGCCATCTGGAAAGGTAGGGGACAGCAAGAACGGAATCAACACACGGTAAAAGGAATCGTTGGGGGTGATTGAATTGAAGTAGGAAACAAAATCAGCGGCCATATTAGTCAGCTTTAGCAATTTCAGATTTCACATGACGCCTCGAGCAAGTAGTATGGCATAACATCCTCTCACCGATGATTTAGTCTAACTCTGACACTTCATAAAGTCAGAATTTGTTAGTGCACTCATTTCGTGTAGGGCTCCGGTGATGGGAAATTCTAGATGCTAAGTCCTTCTCGTTTCTTTAGTAAAGTGGTACTTGAGAAGATGTACCCGGTGATCAATCCTAAAAGGTGAATCTTTGGGTCTGGAAAAACGGGGCTAGCAGTCTCTGGGGTTCGGAGCAAAGCGTCAGTGACCCGGTAAGAGCAGGCCATGTACGATCTGACGCTGCCCCAAGATCATCCCGGTCGTGGCCGGGCCCGAAAGGCGAGTGAGACTGGCGAGCGGCTTCTGGCGAATCCGCCTAGGATGCGCATCTGGGGAAATTTGCACCCATGCGAGCTGCGCCAGTGCCCTAGTTTGGTGTACTTTTAGAGTAATGTAGTAGTAAAAGAGTAGTAATAGAGTAATAGAGTAGTAGAGTAGTAGAGTAGTAAAGTAGTCGTTGAGTAGTAATAGAGTAGTTGTAGAGTAGTAGAGTAGTAGTAAAGTTGTAGAGTAGTAGAGTAGTAGGGTAGTAGGGTAGTAGAGTAGAGCACCAATGGACAAAGTCTTTAGTAAAGTCTTATGCTATCGATATCTTGAAATTATTACCACATCAAGAATATATATTCGTTGTTTCGGGCTGTTTAAGATCACGGGAGATTTTGCCGAGGCATCGCTAAGGGCCAGATCTGGCATAATTTCTGCGGAGCATCCGAGGAGACCCCGGTGTCTCGACGGCTGCAGCCATTCCTCTCAAATGCATGCCCCAAGGACAAGTTAACAGAAGGGGCAGGTCATTTGCTCGAGGACCCAGGTGAGTCCTCCATAGGAGATACAGTGGGAGCCCGCAATACATCCAAAAGGGCTGAAGTTAGGGGATAGTGTTTGACATAATCGCAAGATAGGACAGGTTAATCAAGGTATAAAGTACTCAGACAAAACGTGGCACATAAAGTGATTATGTTTTTTATTTCAATAAATTGATATCTCAATAAATTGATTTTGACGGATTATCCTTTTCGACTTTGGAAACGCGTAGTTGACAAAAAATGTGAAATTAAAATAAAGATTTAAAAGGACAGTTAGAGTCTTTCATGTCCAAGGGTCGTCTTAAACAAGATTTCTAGTACTAGTTGCCTAGTAAGTGGAAGGCATGGGTGTTTAAAACACTGGTGGTGCCGATGAACCTTCTACTGTCTACTACAATTGGTAGACAAGCACTAAAATAGAGGGCAAGAGGAAATCGGGTGATGCATCAGACACAAGTAGCTCGCGACTGATTAGTTGGGATAAATTGACCGATGCCTTCACTGTTTCCCCGAAAATTGTAGTGATCCCCAAGCGTTCTCTTTACAAAATTGTTCAAGACTGTATCCATGTATGAGATCAAACAGACCGACTTCCTGTTCGGTTCATATGCACTCCACTACCCAGGGTATATGGAATCTACTAACACGACTTAGCTTAGTAGTAATTCAACAACAGGACGATGTGTCGATAATCCCTCAAGATATTGACTCAATGCGCATGCATGTGTGTTAGGAAAATTCATACGCACACCAGAATTGAGTATCTAGTGGCTATGGTTCCACTAACGTGACTAAGCTCAGCTTAGTCTTGAAAGAAAGAATCCGATAGTAGGATTGTGTGGCAACAAGTGTCTCCAAAGACACGCGAGTGGCAACACGTGAGTGACAGCACGTGAGTGGCCCCAATGCGTACGCGCGAAGCGAATCGAAATTCTAAGAAGCATCCAATGCTCTTGTGCTCAGCCACGCTGCATCGGTAGCGTAGCCAGAATGAGCCGATTGGCGGATACTCCCGCAAGGATCAACCGAACGCAGATCAGAAATGTATACAAGACCAGCAGGCTTCCAACCAGATCAGATCCTCAGGGATTCCTCTAAGTCATACTTCTGTATTCGAATCTATACTAGATATCAGGAACTTAACAAGTTATTCCGATCCACAACCTGCTCGAGTCTCACAATAGGCGAGTGGGCCGATTTCGCACGTCACTTTGCATAACTTAAAACACACGCTCCGCACAACACTAAGGAAAAGGGTTAGCCCCGACGTGCAGGTGTTTCAGGAATTCCCTCAGGACGCACCACCTCGAAAAGTATATAAGACCGGCAGGTTGCGCCACCAAAGTAAAGCCCCAGCAATTCCCTGAAGCCATATTACTATACTCGTTACATCGGAAGAACTTGATAGTCCTTCCGGTCCAAAACCTGAGTGAGTTTAACGTAGCACAGCTCAGAAATCGATCTTCAATCATGGCTTCAATTCCAAGCCCTGCAGCCGCCCTCACCTTGACTATCGGGGCCGGCCAAGAACAAGTCTTGGGAGTGGTGACTGCCTTGCAACAAGACATGGCTCGCGTCACCAACCGAGTCACAACCCTCGAACGAATTGTCAAGACCCAGCAACAGGTCATCGATTCAATGAAACGTGAATTCCGGAAGGGCACCGAGCCCACGACTCTCGCCAGTTTGGAAACTCTGAAGCCTCCAAACTTAGGGAGTGGCGGTGCCGAGACCGGCGGTGCTAAGCACATTCGCCCTTATGACACCCCCGCGTCTGACTTCTCCGTCCCGAACAAAGGGATTGAACAACGAAAACCATTCAACCAGCCAAAGGAGAAACATCTGTGTTTTAGACACGTGTATGTAAAGAGAGGAGAATACAGAATAGAGGAATTAATGGCTAAAGCTAGAGCAATTCCAGCCATTTCAAAAAGACTGACTTTTGTCGAAATCGAAAGGAGTGTGACTCTTATCAGACGTCTCACGAAACACCTCGAGGCGGAAGATTGCTTCACGATTTTTGCATTGAAGGCGCCTAAATACAAAAAGTGGGTCAAGGAGTGGAGAAGCGTCAAAGGTGAGTCATTTGAGGACATGATAGAATGTTTACTAAGGATTGAGAAAAGCATCGCTCCCGTGCGGAATCCCCACAATGAAGCTTTGTACCGTTGCAGACAGCACGGCTCCTTAGAGAAATACCATTTCGAGTTCTCGAAGCAACTCGCGCTTGCCGACAAAGAGGTGTTCCTGCCGGCTTGTACAACCATGATGTACATTGCCGGTTTGAAGAAAGACCTTCGTGAATCAATCATGCATGTCGATTTCGAAAGCTACCAAGAAGTTTACACGTACTGTAAAACTAATAGAGCCATTCTATTGTCTCTAATTGGGTAGCGCAGCGAACCTCGATCCATTCGTGGTTCCGGATAGCCCGTGTGTTCTCCTCTCCGTCCAAGGAACGACAAGGAACGACAAGGAACGACAAGGAACG